>VXAK01006937.1:54147-64361 GCA_013399435.1 Arenaria interpres | reverse complement strand
GATTTTATTTACAAAGGGAAGAAAGATAGAGGACCACTATAATTTTTGGTATCTCTAGAATTAATTGACTGTATTAGGTATGTCAGATAGCCTGAACTTTCACACAGCCTCAGAAAAAGANAGCAGCTAGTTCTTTTTAAGACTGCTGCAACTGAATAAAAGTAGGTTTTTTTTTTAAAAAATGGTTTCATCTTTTGTACTGGAAGACATGCTAATTGATATTATTAAATAGCTGCCTTTCAATGAATATAATAATAAATATTCTAATAAAATAGTGAAGACTTTGAAGAAATGGTTAGGGATCAGGTAGTAAAAGCTGATGTGGTATTCCAAATGTAGGGGTAGGTCCAGAATATAAACTTACTTAAATACTTCTAAAATAAAAATTGAACAATTTTGATTATTAACTTCGGTGATCCAAAATTCTGTTTTTCATGTGTAGCTATAATTCAGAATGAAGTAACATCTTTAGAAGTGACTTCTTTATCAATAAGAACTTATTTTTAGCCTAGTTCTCCCCAAAACAGAGATCTTGTCAACATGAACTGCATAAAATACAACAGAAATCCTGAAAAGACACACGTTAGACAGGAAACCTTACAAAGTAAATCCTAGCTTTGATAGTAGTAACCAAATACTGTGGTAGCTTGATTATAAACTAGACAATTATAAGTTTGAATTTTTAGCAAAGAAGTTAAATGGAAGGAAAATGCAGGGTGAAAAATATTAGCAAAATTAAGAGAAATTGCCTAAAGATCAGTTAAAGCATAAATATGCTTCTTGAGTGCACTCACCTGAGTCTGAGTGAGTAGAACTCAATGAATATCATTTAGAAATCACGGGTTTTACATTTCATATTGATGTTTTAGCTTTAATATACAACTTTTATTCCACAGAGATTATAGGCACTGGTAATAATAAATTTAAGTCTGGAAAGATTTTTTTTTTTGGAAGAGGTTCTATTTTGTTTATTTGTAAGCAGAATTTTCATATGTATTTGTAAGCCAAGGCTTTCAGATTGTAGTTCAGTGGAAGTCCAAAATGTTTCTGTACCTTCCATTTGTTTCACATTTCTATGGTACAATCACTCTATAGTAGTCCAGTGCCATCATTCAACATTTTCAGTTGCTTCCTTCATCCCTTGTGAATGAATACAGATATTCCTCCAAATATTCTCCATTGGCTAAAATGATTTTAACTTCTATAGTGTCAATCAGATGTTTCCAGTTTAAAAGAAATGACAATAAATATATTGACCATGTAACAGAAATACAAAATTATCAAAATCATATACATGAAATCTTCTAATTTCAGCAGCAGCCTTCATCTTTATGTCTCTGAGAAGCTTAAAGTTAACAGATTTAGTGCTTTGAAGTTCAGGAGAATCCTTGTTAGAGCATTGCATGAAATATGTTTCAAAATAAGGGGTTACCACTGACAATGCCCTGCTTTTATATATAACGCTGAAGGGTCTGGTATTTTCAACTGTTGTTTCAGCAACAGAAGGAGAGGGAAGTGGCTACCTTGGAGGTTTCCTCCAAGACAGCTACAGATCAGATCATCTAGAGTGTTGTATTTAAACTAGAATCCTGAATTACATAGTAAAATGGTACCTCCTGTATTGCATAAAACAACCCAATGCACTGACTATTGCAACTACATTTCTGGTAGCAGAAGAGAGACACAATTTCTGAAGTGTCTTCTTTATGACCCTACATCTCACTGACAGAGATTTTACCTGAACTATATTTAATGTACTCTTATTCAAAGTATCCTTACAGAGGTCAGGTCTTTAAAACTGCAACTATATTCTATATATAAATAAATTAAATTTAAAAAGACATGATAGAGTTGGTCTTTTCTTTCTTTGGCCACGTAATCTTCCAGAGCTGTGAATTATATAGTAGTCTCTTATCTAGTTCTACAAATTACTGTGTGACACCTCATGGGAATGTGCATTATACATACTAACTGTTTCAGAGTAACTAGTTTAGGATTATCATAGATTTATATACATAAAAATGCATGTATATGTATGTGCATATATACATATGCCTATACATGTAAGCATTGCCTCTATATATATATGCAGACAATCGTCAATTGGCATTTTTTTCTTCTTCACTGTGTAAATCTAAGGCCAAAGATTCATGTATTTAAGAAATAGCAAAAAAATATTTTTTTCAGAATTTTTAAAACATTTATGATTCTTTATAAGTGTCCTAAAATTGATAAAGTTATCATAGTCCTAGGATATTGATGCCACAAAGAGCTAATCGCACTCTTATATGACCCTGAATACATGCAGTCTTCAGATATATTACCTCATAAACAAAATTCAGGTATCACCAATGTCAGAAAAGGAACTTGGTGAAAAATTTATTTCTCTGTAACATAAAAGTCTGTGACTTAAATCACTTTTTTTTTTTTTACACTTCAGTATTTTTCCTTCGTATCTACTTATATTCATTATTTCTGCTCTGTCAGTGGCGAGAAGCTGTGGAAAGAACAGAACGACACCAAGAGAATTGTTCAAAGCGGGGGAGACTACATGGTTCAGAAAAAAAAAGGCAAAGTCTAGAGTTCTGCTTGGAAGAGAAATGTGAATAGGATCTGGAAGAAGGGACTGAGAAGACAGAATTTAGCACTCTGGAACAGTGAAAGAGGTCAAATAAGAGTGAGACAGAAGAGGAAGAAAAAAAGGATGTAGAGAAAGAAAAATGAAGGACAAGGGGCTTCTAGGACTACAAAAAAATTAAGGTTAGCAGGACACAAATGCAAGCTTTCTTCATTTCCACATAGCAATCATCAAACTAATTTTCATGTAGAAATGTAGCAGATTATATAAGCCTCCTGAGGTTATCTTAACTAGAGATTAATTTACCTGGAGAGGTAAGGAAATACAGGAAAATGTATAAAAGAGATGTAGGATTCCTAAAAGAGAGATAAGAATGAGCTGAACTGAAAAATAGTTAAAGTAGCAGATTACCAGTTTTCCTGGGACTGATGTGCGATCTGATGCTACTTAACAGTTTCATTAATAATACTAACAAAAACTAATTATTTGGTTCTGAAATTTGCCAGTGACACAAAACAGAGTCATAATCAAAATGTTCCACAGAAAGAAATCAAGATACTAAGGAGTGAAATTAGAGAAATGGAATGAAATGTATATGAGAAATCATTGTCTGGAAAAATCAAAGGAAAAAAGGACTTGTGAGATTTAATTGATTCATGTTCTTTGCTGAGAGACAGAGAAAAAATCAAATGCAACCCTCTACTTTACCAGTTTTGAATTAATCGTGCTCTTTCCAGAATTTCCATGTACCTGTTAATGCTGTTGCACAAGAAACCAGTAGTATATGTAGTTCTGGTCATCAACAGTCACTGAAAATAAACTCTTCCTGGAACCAATGAAGAGAACTACTGGGACAATTGGTGGATCATACAGGAAGGCATTTAATAGAGGTTGCCCTGATTAGTGTAGACAGATAAAGATGAAGTTCAGACAGATGTCCCAACCAATTCAGGAACATGTGTGAATATCAAGAATGTCCTGCCTGCAGTGCAGGCAAACTACTTAGCTGGTTTTAAGGTCTTGATAGATGCACACATATATAATGCTTGTCTGTGCGGTGGCAGGCTATTGGACTTAGCGATCTTGAAGATTCTTTTCAGAAAAGACAGCAGTAACAGAATATAAAATAGGCACTAACAGAAACAGTGCCTCTGTAGGCCTGCAGGTAAACATTGCTTGTTCTTTTTGCGTTTATTAGATGTGCTACTACATGGAGTTACAGATCATGACTGAAACACTTTCATAGATACAAAAGAACCTATTCTCTCATCTTAAACTCTTCACTTAGAGGAAACTGTAAACTGTAAGGTATATGTTTCTAGTAAGATGTGCTCTAATCCCCATGATTATGCCATTCCATCACCACCATTAGAGTTTTATGGTGGAATAAAAGGAATTTCACAGTAAGAAGTACTGAATTCAAATTTTTATTTATATTGATTGAAATAAATATTTTAAAAATATATTTTAAAATAATAGTGAAAAAGCAGGAACAGAAAGAATTTTTGGATGCTGTAATTTATGACTTCATAGCTGACAGATTGGCTGACAAAGATTGGTGATGCTATGGATAATAGATCTGCTCCCATCTGTGGGGAGAGAAACACTTTGAATGGCAGTTTTGGAACCTCTCTGCTAGACAAAGGTAGTGACAGAATGTTAGATATATCTGAGGTTGAAGTGGGGAGATGAGCAAGTGAAAGCCTTGAGAGGAGTTATTGTCCTGCTGGTGGAGAAACTAACAACATTCTTTTTTCTTTTTTTTTCTGGAGTGTAAAAACTGTTGATGAAAAAGCAATATAAATTGAATGTAAAGAAATTTGATTGGGCTGATTTGTTTCACAGGGATTCTCACCCAGTGGGTCAAAATGAGACTAATATATTCATGAATCAACACAAAATTTTTCACCAAAACACTAAAAAACTGTGACTAATTGCATTAATTAAAAGGTATTACTGGACAATTAAATGACTGTTTATGAGTATAGGAGCTCTGAAGACTGGTAACGAGCACCCAGGTTTTTGCTTTGGATTGTCTCATAGCAAGTTGCAGGATGGTGGCGAAGACATACCAGTCATTCTGGTACCATTGCTCCTAAGGTAATCCTCTCATATAAATGGACACTTGAGGACAGTAATTTCTTAAACAGGCACCCAGGTTGCTGGAGCTTCTCTGCAGACACTCTGAGTGTGGTGGTCACCTCGCCTAACATCTGGTCTGTAAACAGTTGTCCGGGCGAGCCCTGTGCTGTCATCTACATGCCTTTTTATAGCAATGGAGAAAGAAAGAAACCACTAAGGGCCATTTCATCCTACCCTAAGGTGAAAGGGATCAGTCCCTCTGTAAAGGCATCTGCCATTCAGGTGATAACAGAGGGAACCTAAACAATTACCTTAAACCAGATGTTTAATTTTCACGTGACTTAAGTTAACTGAGAGGGATCCCAGTGCTCTTCCAGAAAAGCTCTGATAACTCATGGTGAGACAACGTAAAAAATTATTACCTCTAGTTATCTGCTCTGCTAGAGATTTACACCCCATCAGGGAAGCTGGTCAGCAAAATGGAACCTTGCATTTCACATCCTAATATGTGTATTTAAATAGCCATCAATGAACTAATGCAGCACGTTGTGGTTTGGAGAGCACAAATTGAGGAGTGGGCATACATATTAACTTTTCTTTTGTCTCTTCTACATTGGAAACAATCAGCAAAGAAACAAGACAGTCAGCTGTGGACTGCAACAACACAAAACATCAGAGCGTGAAGTGTTCAGACTTGTGATATAAAGAGCACATGCCGTCACTCATCTGAGCATCAGTTTCCCAGTACGTAAAGAATGGTTAAAAATATTTATCTGACAAGAACAACTCTAATATGCAAAAGCTTCCTAGCTCCCACTGTCCATATAGTTAATTAAGTTTTTTTAAAAAATTCACAAGTGAAAACATGGTTATGAAAGGACATGTTTCTCAAGTTTCTGTAAATAACTGCAGCATGAATAATGAAATTTCACTACTTTGAAAATGTCATTATGTTCTTCTAAATCAATTGCAGATTAGAAAATAGATTTTGTTGTTGTTGTTGAAAACAAATAAATAGTGCCTTCCTCATTAATATTTTGCCCAGTTCTACTGTTTTAGAAGCAGCATTGGATGCTTGAAGCATTTGTGTTATAAAATAACATTGCTTCAACTTTCAAGGCTGCAATGATAATAATTAATACTTTCTATCAGTACTTGATATTCATTGCAAGTACCAGTAACATTAGTGACATTGTTAAGAGTTCCTAATCTGAATGCTGCTGAGATAGACAAGATGCATGATTTTGGACCAGAATGCAGTATCATTTAAACCTGGATTTACTTGCCACCATTTTTCCTGGCTTCTCCATCAAATGGTGCTTTGTAGAGATTATTTTGGGATCCAAAATGTTAACTATTCATTGGAATGCGCTGTACAAACTTAGAAACATGATGAATGGTATTTTAAGCATAAGCATTTAAAACATATCTGTTCTGTGTTTAAATGTCAGAACAAAGCATATTACAGGAAAAACACCTACAAATGCAAAAACGCAATAAACCCACAAAATATGGGTTAAAAATTTCCATATTTGATCTGGGTAGCAAATTATAGAGAGAGCAAAAACCCCCTACGCATAACCATAGCTGCCAATTCTGGATCTTCCAAAAAGCAAGGGCAGGATACCAAGTACATGATTCTGCCTTGTGCCAAGCAAGCATCTATGAAAATGTCACCTTTATGCAAGTGAAACACAAAACGAGTAGAATTTGCCCTTAAATGTGAGGGGGAAAATGTTCTGAAAATAAACAAAATGCTTTTTACTGCTAATTAAAACATGAATCAATAAATATTTTCAAAGTTAAATAATACTGTTCCTCTCAAGCTGAGCACCAATCTGCTGGGCTCCAGCCAGGAGAGAATCTTTTCTAGCATAGTTACAAACAACTGATGAGTGCAGTGGAAAACAGAAACACGAACACAACTTTCACAGTAATTCAAACAAAACTGCATGATTTTTAACATATCAGTTAAAGGTTCTTTACCCTTTCCACTTCTTTGTATAGTGGTCAGTATGCTGCTGGTGAGATAATGACCTACAATGAGCAGTCAGATTACTGGAATTAAGATGTCAGTTTCAAAATAAACACCAGTTGGTTCAACAAAGCCTGCAGCTAGGATTATGTCAGAACTAGGAAGATATTTAAAACCCAATTGAAGCAGAGTTGCCGTTTCTGAACAGAAAACATGCTATAGCATCCTAATTTACTGTAGACTTACCGAACTGCTGTTGCTGATTGCCTGAAACTGATTGCTAAAACTAGGCTAGGAATATTGTCAGGGTACAGTCCTTGCTTTGGATGTGGAATCTGATCAGATCCTCACTTCTTATCCTCTTGGACTCAATATCTTTGTTTTTCCCACAAACATTTTTTCACAAGTCTGTCTATGATTAGAGAAACAGATGCCCAACTGCTACTCTTGTTGCCTTGTATATTGATTATGGGACAAGATTTCCAGTGGAGAAGATGTAGCAGGGACAGTAAGGATCACTTGAATTATAGAAAAGTATCTACCAAGATTTCAGAGTTGAACCCATGATTCTTACTGACCACTCAGGAGTTAAACCAAGTCATATTTTGTTAGTTACACAAGGATTTAGCTTAATCTGAGAGTGCTGAAAATTCTGTGAAAAAGTTTACACTGAACATGCTCAGGCAAATATAAAATAAGTTTCTTTATTCTCTCTCTCGTATTCATTCTGAGCATAACAAACAAATTAAAACCCCACAACCCTCCTACTCCCAACTAATTATTTAAAAGAATGGAAAGGGTCTCTATACCTGAGCTGTAGGAACATTTAAAGAACACTGTGTTCCACAATAAACTCCATTTGGATCTGTTTCTCTCATATATTATTTTTAAAAACAGTTTATGTAATCCTTCAAACAGCACTGTGACATTAAGAAGGCAAAGATTTATTTTTTTGTTATTTTCTTTTTTTTCTGGGGTACGTGTGCTAAGGTCCTAATCAAATCCATGCATGTCACCTGTGAAACAGAGTGATATAATGTCCCTAGAGAATGCCAGTTGCCATAGATCTCATAGCTGAATACCTGACAAAGTGGTTTTAATTTAAATGCAGATTCTGTGATTTGCAGGTCCTGCTCTTTAATGTGTATGCCTCTGTGGTAGGTCTAAAGTATTAGGTGCTATATATATGTACACACTTGACCCACTTGTGCCTCTACACCCCAAAAGGTGCTTGTATACCAGCTATTGTAGACAAATTTATCACATTATATTTTATGTCCATTAGGGCTTACACTAAGCAAGCTCAAGTAGTGGACACAATGTACTGCGTTTCCATACAAAATATTCAATAGACAATATGACTGCATTATAGCTCAAACAGTCTTCAGAGTTACTCCTGATAGTATTTCGAGTATCTGGATTTTACAACAGCTCTGATGCATGTCTTAGGATTACCTAAAGGGCTTGAAATTTTAAAGTTATTCAATCAGTGGCAAAATTAACAGGTGAGCTATTTCTAAGTTTTATTGCCAGGCATGGGATGAAGGTTTCAGCCCTGTTAAGCAATACTGGACAGATTTCTGGCAAGTACAGGAATAATACTCTGACCGCAGACTGGTTCTGGCCAAGGATTTACCCAGCCCATGGTTATGTCTGATCTCTGCTTTTGAAAAGACTCTTCTGAACTCTTACCCTGCATCCCAGTCTTTCATGGTTGTCTCAGTTATGCCTGCCTACAACTCTGCTACTGCTTCGTGGGTAGTGTGGGAGTACATATATGTATATGATTTATATTTTTTGAAGCACTTGGATGGTGGGATTTGCAGCACTTGGATGATGAGTGCTGAAAAGTACTGTGTAGTATGGGAAGCCAGGTGGTACGGAAGTGCCAAGAACAATGAGTGGCAACGCTAGTAGTGTCACTGGTCGTGAGGTGATGGCACAGAACAGACTGGGGGGCCCTGAGAAAACTCAAGATTCTGAGTATGTTTCTGGAGGTAGCACACTGCTTTGGTGTGGTTAAAAACGCAACGTAGGGGACAGCCATACAGGAGCACTCTGGGAGGTATTATAGATGGGAGAGCATGTGTCCTGCCAAAATATTTGAAAGTCCTATTTATTACTCAACTCTATTGTAATCTAAATGTGATTAAGGAATGTTGAGATCTAAATAATCTCTTGGTTAGCGTACTAAAAGATGATGCTTGCTTTCACACTGCAATCATTTACATTTCCTTTGTGGTAAATTGTGGTAGGATGCAAAAGTGTTTGCATTATATAAGCATAAAATAAAGAACAGTAGAATTTGTAGTAGATAAATTTGATAAATGCTGCATTAATGAAAACTTCAAAGAACCGCTGTAGCTGCTGCATGGCAGTAGGGGTAGCCTGAAGACGATAATTGTAGGAATACAGATATATCATTAGAAAGAACACTATTCTGCTTCCAGCTGCATTGCTTCAAACATACTTAATGGTACATGTTGCTATCTTTTGTGTTTAGGCGTAGGGCACAGGCCAACAGATAAATAAGCATGATGCTCACTCTCCATTATTCTTTGCTGTTTTATGCACTACATGCATGCATGAACATGGACTAGAACACAGTACATTGCATCACTTCCTATGTAACGTGCAGGGAATACTTTACAATTCCCATATCGCTGTTCCTTGTTTAGTATTAGTACTTTACCTCTCAACCCTTTATTTTCTTTTAGATGTTACTTCATTTCACTCCTTTAAAATAGGGACAAACAGAGGATGAAGTGTGATCTGATGGATAAAATAAAAGCTGGAAATGGGAGACCAGACTAGTTTTTGTGCTTATAGAATATTCATATTCAACTTTAAACAAGGAAAAACAGATAAAGAGTCCTTTTCAGACTCAAGGGAATATGTTGTGAACGTAAGTAAAAGGAAGATTTCAAAACATTTACTCTACTATAGTGGGTCATATATGTTCTTCATACAAAGATACAGCTACAGAATAATACCCTGGAAGTTATAGAAAGAGACTATACATATGAAATCAAACTCTTCTAATGTTAAAATTTATATAGTCTGGGCAACGTTAATTCAGCCCCCTTATGCATGTATCATATTGTTGTTTCCTTACTTGAGCCTATCTATTTTTGTACAGTCTCTGCCTCTTTTAATGAATGATTAGTTATTCAATATTTGACTGGTTATTCAAAGTGTGATCTCTCTGTTTTTTTTTAGTATTCACTGCAGTATTACAGATTTCTTCTTCAGCGTTTTGGTATGCTTACTACAGCATCTGAGTGCTATAAAAAGTTAATAAATTTGTCTTCACAAAGTTCTGTGAAGATGGATGGTGGTGTTATCCCTGCTCTGCAGGTGAGAACCTGGGGCATAGAGAAATTATCGGTTCAACTGAAAAAGATGTGACTACTCTGGAAGAAATAGATGAGGATCATCTAGTGAAGGACTGTATCACAATGCATCTATACTAAAGTATTCATTGCAGTAGTTCAGGAAATACAATATCTTTAGTTATTTTGATTCATTACCTGTGAAAACAAACACCTCATGTTTAGAACAGTTTCTGATTAAAAAAAA
>VXAK01006937.1:39423-54112 GCA_013399435.1 Arenaria interpres | reverse complement strand
AAAAAAAAAAGACTTTCATGTCTATAAGAAGACTTCCAGAACTGTGGAGTTTCTGGTATCAGAATTCAACACAGTAACTACTCTTTATGTGGGCTGATCCTGGCCCATGTAGGAAATGAATAACTTCATACCTACTTTTTAACTGCAGAGGAGCAAGACTCACTGGACTCCTGTTTTCAACCCTAATTCTAGAACATAATGATGAGACTACTCTGCCTTTGTGTCTAGTTCCTCTCTTTCTCCTTGTTTTTTCCTGGTCACCCGCAAAATCCTGCTTTTCCCTTCAGCCCTCCCTTTGCAATTATCCAGTATCTTCAAAGTGATCCTTTTCCCCTCTATAAAAAGTGTTGCTCAAGATTCTGCTGCCTTCCCCTGCTTCTTGGCTACATTTCTGTATATTCTGTGCAAATGCTTATGTGAGTCAGGGCATACCCACTTCTGTCCGTATTGCCTGGGAGCCGAAAGGGGCCAATGCCCAGAGATCTGGAAGGTTGGGTTCTGTCCTCAGTTTCTTCAGCTGCAGCGGCAAAGACAATTGCTTGCAAAGGTAGGTTTCCTTATTGGAGGTGGACCACCCAGACACAAGTACTCTGATTGCACATGAACTCAGACTTTTTTCACAGTCTTGTAACTATGTTAATTTTAGCCAAATTTCAATGTGTACGTTAAATGTTCTTTATCTCTTACTCTTGTAAGGACCAAGAGCTGCTCTGTACTAGAGCATCTCAGCAAATGAACTACAGTAATTTTTTGAACATGAACCGAACAGAGGTGGTTTTTTATTTCCCCCTACTAATTTTAGAAACAACAGCTCTCTTTTACAAGATTTATATTTTTTAAAATATATACACATGCATGTATGCGCACACAAATAACTAAATAAAATTAGCTTGAGGCAAAACACTGAAATGTCAAATTAGAGGTAGAAATTTGGGTAGAGTTCAGGTAAGGTTATTAAATTTTGGCAAAGCCAGAACGTATTGAAAAAAAATAGTTCTCATAATGGAAGAAATTGAACAACTTATTGAATAATTTTGATTAGATATAAAGAAGAATTTCTTCACTATAAGGGTGGTGAGGCACTGGAACAGGCTGTACCACAGAAGTTGTGGATGTCCTATCCTTGGAGGCGTTCAAGGCCTCGTTGGACGGGGCCGTGGGTAACCTGGTCTACTGGGAGTTGTCCCTGCCCATGGCAGGAGGGTTGAAACTGTATGATCTTAAGGTCCCTTCCAACCCAAACCATTCTAATGATTCTATAGTTCTATGATTCTATAATTTTAGTTCTGGGGGTACTACCTGGGACAATGAATCATGTGATTTGAGCCACTACATGGAATCACTGAGGAGTAAAATCCTCAGGGAGTTCCCAGTCTTCTTTTTTATGCTTGAGTAGAATTTCTCCTTGCAGAAAATAAAACTGGACCTGCAGGTTAACAATTCCAATACTGTTATCAAGGCACGGCTTTTTTATAACACTGGAAACTTTACTGTCTTGCATCACATGTTATCAATCTATTGATATCTCATCTTCCATGCCAACATTGTCTGATAAAAATGTTTTTTTCTTTTTTAATTATAAACATATTTTAATTAACATTTCCTGCACATGAATTTATTTTGCTATAGAATTTAAAAAAATATTTTAATTGTAGTTTTCTATCTTCATTGGTATTTCTTCAATGACAATTACACATTTATTATTTATCTGTCAAGCTAAACACATTCCTGTCTATTGACTTGATAGACATCTTTTATTGTTGTTAAAATTTAAACCTTTCAGGGATGAAGAAATATTTAAGAAACTCAAATGATTAATGTGTTCACCAAGAAATGTTCATGTTACATTTTTCTGAGACAAGTTAGCATGCTACTGGGCATCTAGAAATCATCTGCCTAAAAAAAAAAAAAATTATACTAAATGAAAAGTTTTCTTTATGAGTGATTTTCCATTCAGTTGTTCACAGCTATAAAAGAGTTTTCAAAGAAAGCTACCCATTAGTTTTTAATTTAAAATTACTTTTGTAATTAATCCCTTTACCTCTCTTGATATTGTTCTGACAACTTCCTAATCTCTTCAAACTGTTGGTTAAAAAGTGCACTACTAAATCAGCCTGTCATCAATTTTGTCTCTCACCAGAGTGACTCAAAGATTGCATCAGCTAGATCATTTAAAGAAACCACAACTTTTTAGAAGAACATCTGCTGCTGTAATTTATAATGTATAACATAATCTCACATCCAAATTTGACAGAGTTTTGTAATGTCTTCCAATAATAGGTTGTGAGAGATTCTGTCCTGGGATGCTGCAAACAAAGTGGCAATAAATTATTAAGAGATACGCCGACCAATCTAATAAGAAAAAGAAAAATCTCTGCTTTGAATACTGACAAATGTGATGCCATGCAGACTCTTTTTTAAACTGCCTGTTTCAATTTTAAGTATGTACTGGTTTCTCAGGACATAATTTCCTGAGATTAGTGAATATGAATGAAAGTGCTAAGTGCTGACAATTTGAATTCTCACTTCCTTTAACACTCAAGTGCTAAATATTGCCCAAACTTTTGCTAAAATGTTAAGTATCTATTTTTTTTTTTTCACTAGTAAATTACCATTGATTTGAAGATCTGACAGCTACAGCCATAGTATAGTAAGAAGAAGAGTTAGTGTATAGGAGAGGTAAATTCCAAATCATGACAAGAAAAAAAAATCCAGTTTTCATGAGAAAGGAAACTGCTCTATTTCCGAGAGAGAGCAAGAGAGTAAGTCGATGTGGGCTAAGTCTGGGAAGAAGCATCAGAAGAGCGGAAGTACCGTGGGTAGTGAGTAGTAGTCTGTACTGATGCAGTGTATTCTTGCCTATTTTTGGAAAAGCAAAAAAGCTTAGAAACGAAAGCATTTCCAGGGACAAATTCTCACCAAAAAGTCTGTCATTAACTCAGTTACTTTTGTGACTAAAATTCACTATAGGGTTTCGTGTCTACATGCTCGGTGTACAGGTCTTGTAAGAAGAGGAGGTTGGGGATGGGAAGCCTATAGGAGATGAGCAGATTTAAAGTGGATTAGATAAATACTCAAGTTGTATTTAGAGAACTGCTATTAGCACCATCTGGTAATGAAAATATTGGTTGCTATCATGTAATTGCACCGGAATGTGGGTACCTTTTTGCAAGCTTCCTGTGAGCACTCTGGTATGGAAAGTCACTTTCGATGCACATGAACAATAATGAGAAGGAGGAAAGGGGCTGGTGGAAAGCATGTTCACATTTTTTAATGGAAAAGTTATCCACTCAGCAACAAAGGTGGTGAAGTTCCCAGTTTGAAAGTACTTTACAATCAGAGGCCTCATCAAGAGAGTCATTTTCAAAAAAGCACCACACTCCCTCATTGCAAATGAATAAAAAGCTGAGAAAACAAGCAGAGAATAAAGCTACTCTCATCCTGGGGTGGCTCTGTAGTGCGGCCTAAATCAATCCCCATCCTTTTTTATGCAGAGTGCACTTACATGCTGATGTGATGGCACAGTTTTGTACAAGAGGTCCCAGGTTTGGTAACTTAAAAGTGGCTTATACGGTTCTTAAAATACTTTAAAGGAGAAGGCATGTCGTCTGTAATAAATACAAGTATACTGCAATTATAAAACAGCATTTCTTCCCATTAGAAACAGAATATTAATTCTATTTTTATGTTGTATTGATTTTAAAGAAATTGTATTCTCTTGAATCTCTGGATCATTACACATTTTTATCTTTACAGCATAAAATAATGTAAAAATAAATTGTGCCTTACCAATGTGGCCTGTGCGGCAGATTGTACAATCTTCATTTTCTAGGACGTTTTACCCTTAGTACATACTGTCAATAATCCAGTACTATAATTACATTCAATTAAAATGATAAAAAAATATTTTGTGTGAAACTAGAAAGTTTTGGTTCCCTTCATTTGCCTCCTCTCACTTAAGTCTTCTAGGCCTTCCAGCACTTCACCAAAACACTTTTTTTAAATGACAGTTTAGCGTCTCTCATATTTAAATGTCTCCAAAATTATGCTTGAAGAAAAATACAAAATATTGCAAAGACTGTAACAAAATGGAAAAAGTGTCATCACAACTATGTGAGTAAATTTTAATTTGCATTTCTGCTACTCATTTTAAAAGAAAGTTATCTTTTCAAAACACAAAATAGGTGGAAAATGCCATAACTAACCATGAAGCAGGTAGTACACTGGTGGATACTCTAAATAATCAGTTTGCATCTCCCGTTTCTTCATATAGTACTATCTGACAGGTAAGAATGTAAGAATGAGTTCTGCTACGTGGGATCCAAAACTGAGTTTATCATGTTACATTAATATTCTGAATTTTTTCTCCTAAACAGGATTTGGAAATCTGACTCATCAATTAAGAGACAGGAAAAAACTCTAATAGAATCTTTTAAAATATACTAAAATACCCATCTTTTAAAATATCCATCTTTTAAATGTGACAGTACAGTACCATAACATGACACTCCTACATCATGATTTTGATGATGTACAAATCAGATGATGACAAACATCAACTGCACTGCATGTGTTCCTCATGATGTTCATAAACTTTAGTTTAGGAATGCAGATATTCGAGAACTGTCAGAGATTGTGTAAACTAGCAGAGATTAATATACCATGAAAAGGAACAAACTTTGTTCATCTGCTCATGTATTTCTGCAACTAGAACTAAAAGGTGCATGTATTTTTTGAGATAGTCTGCTTTCTGTTTGGAGCTTACAGAAGAATTACCCATGCCAGAAAACATCAATATTCTAAGAGCAAATTCTGGTGCATAAGATTTGTGCTACTAGTTACTAGATTAGGTACTGGTATCATTATTATACTCATTGTTACCAAGAAAAACAAACAAACAAACAACAAACACAAAAAGCCTCATTACCATAAAATCTACCATTTATTTACTCTTTATTTACCTGCGATTGATGAAGACCAAATCACCAAACCCAAATGCAATTTTGAAATTCTATCTTTTTAAGACACAAATCAGTACAAGGACTGTAAAATTTCAATCCTAATTTGTACCTCTATGAATCTAATTTTCCACTCCATTGAAAAACTATAATTTAAGAAAGATGGAGGAACATGCAGTGAAGATCTGTTGCTTAAATGCCATCATCTGTCAATCCTAGCCTCCCTGACATGGCCCATTTTGAAGATCATGTTGCCTTTCTATACTTGTTGGATATCCATTCCCGAGACCTCATTTGCTTGGGTGGTTCAAGCTGTCAGTTGCTCAGACTGTGTGCTAGCAATTTTTCAAATTTGCTGACACACTCAGCTCCCATTTAGGCTTTTAAACAGATGACTATTTCCGCTTACCTATAAAAGCTTTCTATTCCAGAAGCGATTCTTCCTTCAGTCACACTACTTAAAATCCAACTATCTCAACTGACTCTAATTTAAGACAATGTAAATAGGAGAATATGATTATTTACATAATTTCCAATCTGTGTTGTAATATGGAATAGTTATGGTGGTAAAACTAATCCCATATTTGCGCTAATAAATCAATATTTTATACTTTTTTTCCCAAAATGATAATTCTGAAAAAATCCAGTCTATGTATGGGCATAAAAGTATATTTATTTCAAGTTTTCTCATTGCTAAAACATTGCTAAAATCCCATAACCCATTTCTATTCTAATAAAACTTTTTCAGAAAACTGGTATATTAAAAATGATAAGCATTTCTGAGATGAGATGTTAGTATCTGACCCGGGTGGTACTGAAGGACATACAAATGAATTGATGGCATGTGACAGAATGTCACCTTTCTCTGAAATGTCAGATATGGGTTATCGATGAGTGTCTCCAGTGAGACACTGGAACCTGTTGCCCAGAAAAGTTGTGGAAGCCCCACCCCTGGAAGCATTCAAGGCCAGGCTGGATGGGGCTTTGAGCAACCTGGTCTAGTGGAGGTGTCCCTGCCCATGGCAGGGGGCTTGAAACTTGATGATCTTTAAGGTCCCTTCCAACTCTAACCATTCTATGATTCTAAAATTCTAGGTAATATTTATGGGTCAGTGACTCAGTGTTATACTGCAATTCTTGAACAATTGAATTTTGGTCTAAAAATTCTGAGTTGAAATTGTCAAGATTAACAAGACACCATTCATTTATAAAAGTGGGGGGTGTATGTCCATCTCTGGAATATACCTATTCCCAGTCAATCCCTCATATGACCTCATGTTATACTCTCCTTGTGATACACCTGGTTAGACTTTCTAAAGTCTTGACATAGGTACCTATGAAAGACTGAGATTTACAGGTCACGTTCTTATTCTTGACTGACTGTCAAATCATCCCTTTCTGTTTTGTCTCCTGTTTTGGCCTGGAGGCCAAGAGGTTTCTGATACATTATATTATAATGGCTAGCATATTTAACCAGGAACTAGAGAATATATGTTCTAGGCTCTCCCAAACCTGTATTTAAACCTGCATGTGGTGACAAAACAGTCTCAGGTGGAGCATAATTTATTCCTTGCCTCTTTGGGTTAGGCCACTGAGCAGCAAAAGTTTCAGAGACAAAGTAAACAAAGGGACACATTAATTCACAGACCTGTGATGGAGATTTTCTACTAGAATAGTCTGGGTCTGGGGTACTCAGTTCTCACTTCAAAAGGCTGAATATTTTCTCAGGCACAGACATGGTTCTATTCTGCTGGTATTGTATTGGTCCATAAGAACATTGTACTAGCATCCTACTAAGTAAGAATTTTGGGGGAGGATTGGTAAACATTGCTTTGGGATAATCCCTATATTTATTGTTACCTATATAAAAAGTGTCTCTCTACAAGCATGAAGTTGAATTTCACCACTACGTGAGAAAGCACAATGGTTTTATTCTGCTCATCAGTTTGTATTGATTTCTATGAGTTTATATGAGTTTGAGCATGTTTCTTTTAAATTTTAACATGAAGTCTTAGATTCTTGTCTGTCATCTCCAAAGAATAGTTCTCTTTTAAGAGGGCCTTAATAAATGAGTGGGGTAACATTTACAGAGCACCATTTATGCATTCAGCAGCAGTGCTCACACTGTCTGTTAAACGCAATTGGCCTTCACTTCTGTTTCTGAATGTGATGAATGGCATCATTCAATAATATATGTTTATCAAGTTGCAATCTTGTGCAGTGTTAAGCACAGTGTTAAGCAAGGTTCAGTCTGCATATAAAATATATTCTTTAATTAAAAAAAAAAAGTAAGACAGAAAATTACAGAAAAGCTTCAATGCAGCTCTATATGCTATTAAAATTACTGAGAGGACATTAATCATTGGGAATATTGTTTCACATTGAGTTTACTGTGCACAAACTGGGAAGAAGAAATGTACCTTGGGATTTAAACTGGAAAAAAAAAAAAAAACTTTACTCATGCAAAGTCCTTCATTACTTATGAAAACGGGCATATTAACATGTGAGCGGGAAGGCAAATATTATGTATTTACATGTGCTAAATAATAAAAATTCTGGACACATATGCTCAAGCGCCTGCTTCAGGATGAGGAACCTGTTCTCTTAGCAGTTTCAGAAGGGGTGTAGGATTGTAATTCCTAACCTAGCAGGAATTTCTGTAGGGTTGTTTCTTTCCTGAAAAGAAAACTGACAAGCCATATGATTTTCAGCAATTCCATGATGATTCTAAGTTCTTCAAAAATATTTAAATAAGACTCTGGTTTTCCTTAATGACTAATGGGAATCCAACAGTATTAATCATACTGTTTAAGGCACATCCATGATAAACCACAGAAAATAAAAAAGACAATTAATGGCATATTGAGTGGATCAAACTTTATTTGTGCTAAACCTAGTCTCTTGGGAGCATTTTCTATTAACGTTACTTTCTGCAAGTGATAGAAGTTTTAACCTTGGTGTAGCAGATAAGCCATTGATCTGTCAGCAGACTTTTTCCTACCTCCCACAGTATTGTGCTTCAAAAGTTTGTTTGGAAATGAAACCAAATTCTATGTTTCCTCTACAGATGGTTGACCTCTTTCAGTTAGTGGCTGCATTACTCATTTAAACAATTATACAGGTCAGAATGGTGTAATCTAAATTATTTAGTCTCTGGGTGTTTTTCAGACACCACTGACAGTCCGAGAGGATCCAGCTGCTAGTTGTACCTGGATTTGAACTCCGCAAGATAACAGAGCTTTAGTTAAGAGTTTCAGTCGCTGCAGATTGCTTCATCTGCAAAAACACACACCACAAACAAACTACTCCTAACAGACCCACGACCTTGCAGGTATCAAAATGTGCAAATAGCATGGCTAATTATTACGAGACAAAATGTTCAAAATAGTTTTTACTTTGAATAAAAATACCTGGATGCTCCGTCATCATGGAAATCTTAAAAATACCTTTTTTGTTTGTCCCCCACAGGGAGCAATTCAAGTCTACCAAACAGACTAGCAAAATATTATGATAACCTTTTCTATCCTAATTTGTACTGGAGGCTGTGTGTGTGCTAGGATCAACATTAATTACTGTATAACATTTCAGCTGTGTAGTTCATAGAAATGTCAGGGAGTTAGCTAAAGGGGATGTGGGGTCTTGATATCAGCAGGGGGTAAGTGGCCTCAGCCATTGTGCAGCATGTGGATGATGGGAATTTACAAAAATAGAATCCATAACTGAGGTGTTAAAGCTAACTAACCCCAATAAAAAGTTCTGTTTCTCCAGGAAAACCATCACATAGATAAATTGTTCACCAGCAATTACTTGTATTTTCTAATAAAATTTAAGTTAATAAAGTCTGAAATCCAACAGTAAGCAAAACAGACTGTAATAATGATTCTACATAATAAGGGATCTACTTTGTTAAAGTTAATATATCAGTTTGAATTAATGTGTTTTAAATTCAGATTCCTTTTGCAGCTTGAATCCAAACTAATTACAGGTTTTAAATTGTCACTAGTAGGAGCTCAGCCAAGGCATATTTCCTCTCTTCTTTAGTTGCACCCTGAGAATTCATGAATCAATTTTTTTCTGGGTCATGACTTTGCCCCACCAGGAGCAGAGAAAACCCTCCAGTGTGAAGAAAATTTAATGGCAGAGATCCCAGTACAGGCAGAATTTGCACGCAAATGGCTAGGAAGTAAATGGCAGAGGAACTTTCCAATGCATGAGAAAGAAACCTTAAAATCATTTGTAGTAATCCAAACAGCAGTAAATTAAGCAAATAGTTTTATGCACAGCAGTATCCATGTCTGTCTGGGCAATTTAGGATTGTTGGATGTTTTAGGAGAGGGCTGCTTTTGCAAGCCTTTTTTTTAAACAGTAGAGGTCACCTTAGTACAAGTCTCTTCTAAAAAAACATCCCACAACAACAATAAAAACCCTTTCCTACCAAGACAAATTATGCACTTCAAAAGTACTCACAACTTCCTTCCAATGTTTTATTTATTTTTTTTTAAAAACCTAAAATATATTGTCGGTTTAGTTTCATTATATTTAGCTATAGGGATTATTCAGTATGAAAAGAGGATTTTTTTTCAAAGTACATTTACAGTTTTAATCAGTGATCTACACATATAATTCATTGAAATATCTGAAAATTGGTTTGTGTTTTAAGCTTTACAATTATATAAAGATCTGTCAGGCCTACATATTTTTTTGTCTTTTATATTTGCCATGGGGAAAAATGTGACAAAGTAATTTGTTTCTTGGGAGGAGATTCTCAGACATAAATTGCACCTATCAAAATTCACTCATCTTCATTAAAAAAAAAGCATTCAGATGCCTGACAAATCAACAAAAGATTTGGTAAATTAGCATAAAATATATCCAGCTTAATACAAATTGACAAAGCTCTTGCTACAGTACTTGTTTTCATGACATGGCTACCTTTTATCAGCATTGTACCTAACATCACCTTGGAAACTGCTTTGTGGAAAAGCTCTACCAGACATTGAGAATGAAAGTAGAAAATTATTTGATAAATACTTAGAAGATTCTATACATAGGGAAGGAATTTTTGTAATAATTTAAGACCCATCAGAAATAAATGCTTTGCAAAAAATCTGGCTGTTCAAAGTGTTTGTACATTTCAAAAAGAAATATTAAAAATGGCACACAATAACTTGCCTTACATGCAAATACATTCTTAACTATTACAATAGTGTTTTGTTTACAATATCAGTATTACTGGATTCCAGTTTTAAATTGTGTAAAGTAACTGTTTTGGCAATCTTTTCCTCCAGATGAGGTTGTTTAAAGATTACACATTAAAAATCTTAGTTAATATCTCAAGATGATTATCTTTATACATTATGACTTCAGAAATTAAATGCCTGGGACATTCTTAAATGTTATTTTACTTCTAAATCACTCTATTAGATTTCCTGCTTGAGTGATCTGTGAAGAAAACATTAAATATTTTTTTTTTTTCTGATTACCAAACCACATTAGACACAAAAGTCTACTTGAAACTAGTTTACAGTTTAAAAACAGGTCTAATAACAGGTGAATGCTGAAAAATATGCAAACAAAATGGCAGACATGAATGACTTCATTTAAGGCATAATTGCTTCTCATCAACCCAAGAAATCATGCAGAAACAGTCCCTGTTTCAGCCAGCCGGGGAGAGACTGGAGAAATCACTCAGGCATGGATTGTAAATGGAAGGTCCACTCCTGGGTCTCAGCCAGGGAACCGCTCCACACACAGATCCAAGCCTAGGGACAATAGTCCTTAGAAGCACAGTTCATCATAACAGATAATTATACAGCAAGTAAAACAATAAGGTATTTTGGCCTTTCAATAGATAGACTAATTGTGGACTATGGAGTTCTGCCTGGGAGGCATAAAACACACCCCTCCGTGAGTCATTTTATTGTGGTGAGGAGTGGCATGAATTTTGTGGAAAGGGATTTTAGGAACTGGTGAGTTCCATATGTTGTTTTTTTGCTGTACGTCTCGGGCACATAGCCAGAGTTTCCACGCACACAGCTAGAAGCTTTTTTAAAAAATTTCTTTCCACTTGCCCGTTTAAATGTTTTAAGGAACATTTGTATTATTTTTTTCCCCTAGCTAAGTCAGTAGCGGTAATTATTTTCCTCTTTTAAACATAATAACATTTCAACTTGGATAAGGTGGAAAGAACTATATTGGTCTTTTCAAAGGGAAAATATCTTAAGATTATATATTTTATATACAGTTTTCGTATCAATGAATTCATAGCACTGGGCTAAAATATTCCCTGAAACTATTGTATACCATTTGTTTTCTGGGTTGTTTGCAGAGACAAAAAATCAAGGAAAGAAATACATGTAGTTCAAGACAGAGCAGCTTTTGAATCATTTTAAACATGTCATTCTGCTTTATGCTCAGCCAGTTCTTTTTTTGTTGCTTAAAAAGATGACAAGCAAGCAAACTCTTTTCTAGCAAATGCAAGTGTTAGTTCCTGGATGCCATGCAAAGAGTGCAAATGCATAAGAAGGCTGACCTCCTGCACTAGGAAACAAGTACTCTATCTCCGCAATTTGTGCAGCCCCACTGCCAGCCAATTAACTCGAAGTTGAGTTTTGACTCAAACTCATGACCCTTCAATCCCCACAGTCATGTGTTACATCTGGTATCATTGAATTAGTCCTTCCATTTTGGCTTCTTTTTTTTTTTAACCGTCCACTTTCTTTCTGCCAATTTTTTTTCCTAACCACTAATGATGATTCAAGAATCTTTGTACACTATCTGCATATTTGTTTGTTTTTGAGTAGAGCTCCCTTGGAAAAAATCTGGCATACATTTTTCTTTTCTAAGAATACCATTCAATTCTGCATTTCATGATACCCTTTTTTCCTGTTCTGTACTATAATGGTGACCATTACATCATGTACCCTGAGGGCTGTGCTTAAAAAGAGAAAGGATGGTGAAATTAGCAAAAATAAAAGGAACTCCCTGACTTGAATTCACAAACTGTGCTTGTTTTTGTTAAACAGAACAAAATCTGCAGTGACGGTAGCAAGTTCAATAACGTGTAATGCATACGTTTTTCTCTCAGCCACAAAGCACCTTCCTTTAGAAATGCTTTTAAAATATTCAATGTAAACTACTGAAGATACTCATATTATGTCGTACTCCCCAAGCTGTGAGTAGATTTCTTGATTTATATTTAGCGTTTTTCAGTGGAGTACAATTTATTATCCAGAACCTGTTTTCCTCACAATTATTTGTAAAATTCTGTTTTAAAATTCTGGCGACATGAAAAGACACCATTGATTTATTTCACTTTTTCAGAAGTCAGACCTGAAGAATTTGGCAGAGTTGAAAATATGCTATGTTAGACATTTTTATTCAGTACTGCTTTTCTCAGAATCCTACTTATGCTATCGAAGTACAGCGAATGGTAGCTGCAGTCGGTAAAGATAGATAATTCCAATGGTGAACGTGTAATCGGTCTTTCAGGGCTTAAAACACTCTTTTTTTCTCATCATGCCTACACTGGATTTTCTCAGTCAGCTATTGTATGCTCAGTGCTTCATCCTTATATCAGTATACCTCCATGTAAGTCTTCTCACCTTTCGAAACTAGTTGAATATATCATTCCTCATATATACATGTATGTTTGTGTATGTATATCCAAAATAGATTGAAAAATGAATATTCTGATGGCAACAGAACAGTCGATGTTAGCGTGGTAGAAGTGGTCATATTTCAAATGCTTTTGTGCATTTAAAAAATATTTTTCTGACTACTGTATGCAAGTGTGATAATGTCATAGTATCATACACAGCAAGTATTTAACCATCAGTGAAAAATAAATGATACATTATTATTGAATGATGTGATATTTAAATATAAAAGCAGTTGAGTGCCCTATCAGTTTCCTCTTAATATTTTGCTGGTACGAATGTTTTTCTGACTTCTAAATCACACATTTGCTAAAATGAGCTCTGCTAGATATCAGTTTGAACACAGGCACAATGTGTCTCAGTCAGATTCATAAAACAGATAGCTGAACTAGAGTTTGACTTTTGACATCAACAATCTGACTTCAATATTTCTCCACAAAAAGAGACTTCTGACTCTCATCGCTGTTTCAGTGTGATGGATAGCTTTTCAGCTGCTGACAGCAGTGAATGTAATAAATGTAATCATCCACACTGGGGGCTGAATATTTCTATTTTTTAAGGTTTCCGTCTTGTGCATTACGAATGACAAAGTAACACCTGCAGTATTACAGTCACTCCTTTCCTACACACTGAAATACAAAATATTATTATAAGTTGTCTATGTATTAGTACTTCAGTGCTAAATAAGCTTTTAATTACCTACATTTATTTTTTTCTCTAAGAAACACTTGCAGAAACAGAGCTTAATTTGAGCTCTGTTTGACTTCTCTGATCATCTGGGTTTTCATTGTCATTGCTTCATAATAATTTAATGTCATATATAATGACATAAAACCAGAGAAAACCAAAGAAGCTGCCAATCTGAACTGATCTAAGTGTTCACAAGCACAAGAGTAGAAAAGCCTGATTTGTTTGTGCCAACAACATTCAGCATGGTCTGTAACTGGGCTAGTGTTCCCTTGCTATTTCATTTTCAAATAGTCTTTCAATGTACAGTGTAGCTGCTTAATCAGAGTGTTTTATCTACGACAATTAACAAAATGAGTGAATGTATATATTGGCAATACATAAAAAAGTATTAAAATTATGTTTACCATTTAGTTAGCTAAACATTTTACCATCCTGTTTTTTCACTCTCTTTATGTATAAGAAACTATTATTATGTTTGCAACTAAAAGTGTATAGCTGGACCACATGCCTAATTCAAAATTAGTTCTAAACTTTCATTAAATAGCTTTATAGAGAAATATCTTTTGTTAATGAAAAACTTATTTGGAAGCATATAAAGCCACAGTTTGTATTTTTCCCCAGTCTCCGAAAGCAATGACTTATCTTACTTTACATCTAATTAAAAGTTTAGGGAGATGCAATGGATTTTTGTGCAAATTAGAATTAATTAGAGTTATTAGGAAGCCATGAAAAGAAGGATTTGAGAAATAGTGAGAAATATTATTTAAACCCTAATGGAATTCAGCGAAACCCACAGGTCTATTACAGGCCCCTGATTTGCCAGGATCACTGCAGGGAATCTAACATTAATAAGCACACTGGTAATTAAATCATTTGTTACTTTGTCTGTAATGTTGTAATGTTTCACTGATACTCTGTCAGAGCTCTTTGTGCAGATCAGAGCTAATCAAAGGTAATCAATTTTCAGCATTTGAGAAATCTGTAAATGATTATACATTCATCAGATCATTTAGTGGAGTGCAAGGAAAGTGCAATGCAATTAATCTTCCTGCATGAGGAGGAATTACCACCACAGAATTCAACAGTTATAATTAATTTCATTGTCTTGCTGTGAATTTGGATTGCTTTTCTTTGGACTGTATAGTACAAATGATGATTCATTGCAAAGTATTTGCAAAGCAAACACACCAGTGTGCTATGCAAATTAAAGTAGCTGTATAACAGATAGGTTTCAAACTTCCTATTTACTCAGGGTTGTTGAGTACTAATTTGCCAAATAATTGCTTGTTAACTTTATACGCTCTTCCTCTGAATATTGAGATTGGTAACCAATATAAATAGAAAGCACATGCAGTTTGATATCTCATGGTAAGTATCCAAAAT
>VXAK01006937.1:0-38924 GCA_013399435.1 Arenaria interpres | reverse complement strand
TCAGTTACAGGGCTGGAATCTAATTTTAGACTCTGGTACAAAACTAGGTGTTACTAGAATAAGCATGATTTGCTTATTGTTAGTAAAATACTAACAGCAGAGAGATGTTCAGATTTGAGAAATGCCAAAATTTCATTGAAGAATTTCCAGTTACTTTCAAAAGGTGTTGAATTGGGCTCTGCAGAGGGGAATATGGGAGTAAGCATTTAAGTAGAAGTAGTAAGAATAGTTGCAGGCTATGTATTTGTCAGTTGATTATTAAGTCATTTCAATGTTATTTTAAAAGCTATAATACATAACAAATATTGGGTATTATCAGTGGATGTCTAGTCAATCTTTACTGGCAGCACTGTATGTTAGATACTGCTTAACTTAATTTAAGCGGCTTGAAGTTTTCATTAAAAAGGTGAAACACTAAAATCCTGCGTTATTTTGTTCCACACAAATGAGGTGTGGTAATAGTAATCACATATGATTATGTATGTATGTATATGCATGCATATCTGGTTGTGTAGTATATATGTACATGTATATTCAGTATCACAAATAATACATGATTTTTTTTTTAAAATTTCAAAGACAGCATGAGGATGGAAAAGCAGTCTCCTTTCAATATTAAATAGTAAAACTTAAACAGTGTACAGCTAATTGGTGTAAGATACTAACAGAGGACAGAACGAGAGATGTTCAGATTTGAGAAGTGCCAAAATGTGGAGCTGGAAATACTGATTGCGTAAGTGCTTCTGAGAGCCCTGGAAAATTCTTAAAATGAAAGTGCACAGAAGTTTAAGGTGTTTGAACTCGTCTCTTCTCTGTTTCAAGACACTTGGCCACGGCTAAGTCAATAGGCTGAGCCTGACTCAATGTTTACAGTCCATAGCTGAAATTGCAGACATATAAATCTAGATATAACGTAAATACCATTTTCTGAACAGAAAAAGATTCTGACTGTTTATAATCTGTTCTGCTAGCTCTCCACAGCTTGTAAAAGGCTTTTTGCAGATGGCATCTTTTCTTGTACCAATGAAAACTAAAACAAAGACATATCTTAAAATTTAGAGTACAACAACCATGCATTGGATGAACCTGAGGAGTGCATGCTGTTACTCGTTTAAGAAATGTTTATTTTTAATACGTAATCAGTAGTTGTGTCATCTGAAAACCAGTGAAGTGAACAACTCAAAATAGCTGGAAAATTGTTCTTGATGGGTATTGGGTTTACAGTGGATCTATAGCTTTTAGTCAAAGCTCCCAAGACTGTAAAATTGTATTGGAAATCTTAGAAAAATAGTTCTTTTCATAAAATGGGGTGGAGTTGCAGTGAAATTATTTTCTGGCATTTGAACCACCTGACTATCCTTACAAGAGCATTCACCATGGGCTTGTTCATGTCAACTGCAGGAAGAAACTACTCAGAAGGCAATATTTACGTGCTTCTCAATGAGAATTTTCATTTGCATTTGAACAGGGCATGAGAAGATAAGATGAAAGGCAAGTTTTTCAACCTGTGGAGTCTGTTTACTCTTAGAGTCACAAAATCTTCAACATTTTATTATGGACAAATCAAAGACAATCAGCACAACACTATCCAATCCGGACTGGAGCTCCATGCACCATGGATTTCTTTGTTTCTTTATGTTCCAGGATCTTCCTTTAAGGAAATCCCAGAAAGAAATGAAAGAGGTAAAAGAGAAAGATGTGAAATGGGGAAAAAGTAACATGAAATTAAGTGTCTTCCAAATCCACAATAGCATATTTGTACACCCCTGTATGGAGGCACAGATGTTCTCACCCTCATCTTCTCGTAAAAGAGAAACTGCTTCTCCATTAATATTCTTCATTTTCTCTGACAGTACGGAGGACTTCAAATGGTTAAGATCCACACACAGTGAAGAGTTTCAAAATGGCCAATTTAGTATTGCTTGAAGGACATTCCCAAAATGCACACTGACCTCTCACTGGCTCTATTCAGTTCACTTTTCTTTGTCATCATAACATCTGTAGTATGATGGAAACCTGCAGTCATACTCTCATTCTATGCTCCAAGAAGTTTAACTTGCCTGAATTGCACTATGTTCACTTTTTGTAAGTAAAGTATCCCATATTTAAGTTCATTTTTTATTATTTTGCTTTTTCTTTTACTTCTTTCAATGATCTTTTATTGTCTAAAGTCTAGATTTCTGCCAAGTTTGTGAACTGCACTTGTCAGAGTATTGCCCACAACTCTGGGTTCCTTTGTTGAAGCTGTAGAAATAAAATGAATAGTATAAAAGCTTGATGGCATCTGTGGATAGGAAACTCATTAAAAGCCTCAGCCTTCTGTTTTATTTCTAACCACACTGCCCTGTGGGATTTCAAGGTCTTGCAGGATGAAACCAGCAGGACTCATTACTTCTAAAACAATGTTTAGAGTTCTATTGGTGGTGGAATGTTCTGCCAGTCAGGTAAAAAACCTAGGCCTTTATCCTTCCTGAGACAATACCAGGCAGCTCAGAAACCGCTTGGAAAAGTCATGCCTTTGAATGCAACTGCAGGTGTTGCTCCTCAAAGACTGTTGGTACCCTCCTATGCACCCTTCAAAGGAATAATAGAAAATTCACTTTGGGATTCAAATGAAGTCTAAGAAAAATTGAAATAATAGGAACAAACTTTTGAGACTTCCTACATTTTTCCCACGAACCTATGGACCATGACTAATACCCTGAGGGCAAAAAAACATCCTTTTTCCCTCTTACACAGGCATAGAATTCAGAGTGTCAGATAAATAAGCTTCATGACCTCACCTTGTTTAAGGCTACTATTCAATTACTAGCAAAGACTAGTCACCGCAGTGAGAAAAGAGTGTGGCATTCTGATTGCTCACATTAATTAGTATTAGTTCAAAATTTATTTCATAAAAGAATAGTAAAAGAATTATACGAACTTTCTTCACAGGATATAAATGTAAAACATTTAGCAAAAAGTAATTAGTATTAGTTTGAGTAAAATCATTGCTCACTTTTTCTGTGCAATTAGATACAATTATGAGAATATTCTTGAATATATGACAGAAACTGTAAGGACCTTGCAAATGTGGAAGTGATTTAGCCTCATAAAGTAGTATCATAGATTTGTCAAGTAGAATTGCTTTTACAGATTTGCCAAATCCATAATGTTTGAAAATTTCAACCATTTTTTTAAAATGTTGAAAGTAGTAATAATTAGTAAATTTTGTACACTGGTATATATACTTACACATTAAAAAGTATAAATCTTGACTGCATGTTGAAATACTACTTAAAAATCCAAGGCTGCTGTTACATAAAACAATCTGAATTATCTAAAATGTAAAGAATGACACATGCAATTCTTAACTTGTAGATGAGATTTTATGAACTTTCAAACATGAACAAGCATGTTTTAATGAAAAATTGATGGAGCCACAAGTTTTCTTTATAGATGATCATGTCACATAGAGCTCACATTCCTGTAATTCATAAAACAGCAAGATAGGATGACACTTGTAAGGGCAGAAGACAGCTGAGCAGAAGAATATCCTTTTTAAGTCTAAGAATTAGATTCCTTTCAACAATAACTGTAATGACAAACCATTAGATTACCAACACAGAAACTTCAGAGATTTTCTCTTTTTGAACAAGTTTACCTGCAGTAGACTTTACACCACTGAGTGGATAACTTGCAGCATTTAAAAATTTTAGATTTAAGGAATTAGAAAGAAAGATATTCTTTTTTTTTTTTTTTCTCATTAGCTTCCAAGAGGACTATGCCAAAAAAAAAAACAGTGGCAAAGCATTTTTTCTGTTTTGTTTTTCTTTTTGTGAGCGTGTCACCTCCATATCTCACTAGGGCAGATATTTTGAATTTCTAAGGCATTCTGTTTCTATAAAAAACTTCAGTAATAATTCAGTCCGTAAACTGCAAGATTGTTTCCTTACAATTTAGAGTTGTATACCCTTAATACAAATGGGTCTAAAAGTGGCACATATTCTGTGAGATTTATTTACTTAGAATATTAAGTTCTTTCTTTTACCTACATTTACATTAGAAATAGGAAACCATAGCATTATTTCTGGTGGTAAATGAGGGGACTGAAGACTATTGGATGAAAACAAATGGTGCCCTTCAAAAGAAGATACAGTTGGGAGCTTTGTGTAATTGTTTCTGCATTACTGCTCCCACAGGACCAGCTGAAGAGATTACCATCCCCAGCCAACCCCCAACTGTTTATTGCCATCCTCTTGCCAGAGAATGCTGCCTTGCCAGATCCACTGGTTAAATTACTTGTGTGATCCCTCTCTAATTTATTTAAAAGTGAGTTGGTTTAGCAAAGCAGGCAAGCAAAAAAGATCTATTATTTCAATGGTTTATGCTGGCTCATTTTAATTTTAATAGCCTAGAAAGCAATCTCAGCAGCAGCTCAGCCAGGAAAACTAAGTGGATGGCAGCAACTGAAAGCAGTTTGGGGTTGGTAAACTTCAGTTTACAGAACTATGACTGAAAGAGGAAAGATGCCCACACCATGACCAAGGTCAATTAAAGCATTTGGGCACCTATGTAACCTAAAGCATGTGGATCATCCTATTTTATTAATGGGACTACTAATAAGCTATTAGTTAAGACTATTCTTACATTGTTGTAGAAAACATGAGGTTTATTTCATATAACTTTATGTATAAAAATTAGGCATCTTGTCTGCATACATCTTCTAAGCTTGCCCTGCAATCCATGGAAGGGGTACCACCTCCAGCAGGGTAATTACCCCAGCTATCTAAGAAAGGACATGTGAATTGCATTCTGAAGATGTTCATCGCAGAGGAAAGCCATCGCTTAGCTTGGAATATGCATCCATCTCCTAGGCTACTAAAATTAGGTGAACTGAATCCTATCCTACCCCTAACTTTTGCCTCACAGAGGGGGCTTGACAACGACAGCAATGTTATTTCTGGAAAAAACATTCTTAAATGGGACAATGGTCTTTAACAATGTCATTATAGCCTTATCAACCATTTTGGAAAAAGCATATGGGATGGAATGTACCCTCAGCAAGTTTGCTGATGATACAAAACTTGAGGGGTGGCTGACACACCAGAAGGCTGTGCTGCCATACAGCAAGACCTGGACAAGCTGGAGAGTTGGGCAGAGAGGAACCTGATGAAATTCAACAAGGGGAAGTGTAGGATGTTGCACCTGGGGAGGAATAACCCCATACACCAGTACAGGCTGGGGGCTGACCTGATGGAGAGCACCTCTGAGGAAAAAGACCTGGGAGTCCTGGTGGACAACAGGATGACCATGAGCCAGCAAAGTGCCCTTGTAGACAAGAAGGCTAATGTCATCCTGGGGTGCATCAAGAAGAGTGTGACCAGCAGGTCAAGGGAGGTTATCCTCCCACTCTACTATGCCCTGGTGAGGCCCCATCTGGAGTACTGTGTCCAGTTCTGGGCTCCCAGTTCAAGGAGGACAGGAAACTGCTGGAGAGGGTACAGCAGAGGACTACAAAGATGATTAGGGGCCTGGAGCATCTCTCTTATGAGGAATGACTTGTGTCTTTTTAGTCTGGAGAAGAGAAGACTGAGGGGGGATCTGATCAACACCTATAAATACTTGAAGGATAAGTGTCAGGAGGATGGGGCCAGTCTTTTTTCAGTGGTGCCCAGTGACAGGACAAGAGGAAATGGGCACAAACTTGAACATAAGAAGTTCCATCTAAACATGAGGAGGAACTTCTTTACTTTGAGGGCGCCAGAGCACTGGAACAGGTTGCCCAGAGAGGTGGTGGAGTCTCCATCTCTGTAGATGTTCAAAACGTGCTCTGTGTGGACCTGCTTTGATAGGGTGGTTAGACTAGATGATCTCCAGAGGTCCCTTCCAACCCCATATTGTTCTGTGATTCTGTGATCCTGTGATTCTATATAAAGTATATAATTTGCATTTAGTAGTATAAATCAGTATTTTGTAAATATATTTTAATATATATAATCACTTCTTACTTTAATTTCCTTTAACTCTGTAGCTTCCTTGGCTTCAAATAAAATTTTAGATTGTTACTAGATTTTCTAATAAATGTGCACAGTCATGCAGAAAAGACACAATCATTTCTTTGGATTAGCTGCATAGATATAAGTATATTAGCTGTGTAGAACTCTTTATATGTAATATCCTATGAAAATGGACATTTTGAGAAACATAGAAATGGAATGAACTGCCTAAATTACAGTATAGCATTTTTTATGGTCTGAGTTTGAAACCTACCTTCCATGTTTATTTAAAAATCTGTTGCCTGAAGCGGTTCAAACTTTCTACAGCTTTTAGTCACCTTTGTTCAGAGTCAGTATACAAAGGTTGAAAGGTTCTCTATCACCTTAGAAACTCCTTTCACAATTTTAAATCAACCTAAACTTATATAGTAGAATTCTCCAAAGTGTTTAAGTCGTTTACCAGCTCATATTCAATAAGTTCAAGACCTGCTCTTTGACAGTTAGTTATCACATCCTCAGGTGAAGAGTGAATGGAAAGCTTTTCAACAATTAATGGGTAAAGTTATAACATCAGATTACAACTGAACAAAGATGACTTCATGAATCATTCCTCTTTTGGAAACATGCATTTGACTTCACAGTTTATAAGGTATTTCTTGCACATCCTCCTGTTAAGGGGTAAGAGCTCTGAAGAAATGGCTAAATTTACTAACTTATTAACTAGTGGTACTATCATATCTAGTGTTGGAGGAAGAATAACATTTCATTGCTCCATCATAAACATTACCAGACTAGAGAATTAGCAACTTAATTTGGGCCCAAATTCAACTATTCAGTTTAATAATAGCAGGGAGAGGCTAAGTGATGATTAGAGTAAGGATACAAAGCTGAAACACTTTAGAGTCTAATTACCAAACTGCATATAATGTGTATAGTCGGGACAATAGGATGATTCTGAATTCTGTGAATGTGTTTTCCACAGAAGTTGGAAGTAGATAAAGGTACATGTCAAAAACAAACAACAACAAAAATACCCATACTGAGGATGTTGTAGTTCTGACACTTACTCACAATTTAGAATAATTTCTCCTACTTGACAGGCTTAGCCATGACTTCTTCATACTGCATTTTAACATTAATAACTTTTTTCCTCATTCATTAAATATTATAGTTTTAATTTAATGGACATATCCATACATGATTTAGGATATAATTTTTAAAGCTTTCTTGGTTTTTTAGAAACCTGGAATCCAGAAGCTGGTATATGGGGGAAAACCATTAGTGAGGAACACAGTCATAATAAAAATTCACAAAGTACGCAACATGTTTGAGAACATGAAACATAGATGGAGTTCATTTACTGAAAATATATGTCTCTCTGGTCCAGCCTTACTATAAATGGATGCTAGTTCGTGCTCCAGGCTGCAAGTTTTCTGCAGTCAGCTGCAGATGTGATAGGACTTGCTTTTACATAATCATTTTGTCTTATCTGTGAGCATCCCTCACTTGGACAACTTGAGAGGCATTAAGAGTGTGTGCAGATGAACGAGTTACCCTCTGAACTTATGTTTCTCATACTCTGCAAGAATTGCCTGCAGTACACTTTTGCGCTGCATTGTATCACTCATAGAGAATACGAATATGGAGTAGATGACAAGAACAAGGTTCGTAACACCTAACCCTGCTGATAAGGTGTTTTTCATCTTTCCATAGCTAAGGTTTTCTGCTATCCCACTCTTAAGACCATTCTTATTCTGTTGCAGTTTGTTAGTTGCAAAGTGAAATATAAACTTATTTTCTTGCTTATAATGAGGAAAACATTTCACCAAGGTGATCAGCAAGACTTGTGTTTTTATGCCTCTGCAGTCCTGCAATACAATCTTTGTCAACTAACAAATCCAATGTTAACTATATGTACATACAGGTATTTAGAGTATTTTTTTAATACCAATTCATTGCTTTTCCTATACTACTTTTTTCCCTTCTTTCATAATCTTCATTTTTCATTGTATCACAAATAACATTTTATCTATCCAACCTTCACCTCTTCAACTGTACAATTATAAAAAAATTGACCCTGCGCTGAGCTATCCCTGCCCAGCTAGTCAAGTTAAAATCACAGTTCTGTTAAAGATTACAGAGAACAAAAAGACAGTGTGTTGGAGAGTATTAAATCATGCTGCTTTTAGAAAATTGATATACACATTAAACAATTCAGGTCATAAGTGTTCATGACTATCTTGTTGACAGTAAGCTACCACACAGTAATTTATGGGAATATGTTCCATCACCTCCAACTAGTGAGAAAAAATTACTTCCATCCTGATGGATGATGCACTTGATTATCTCCTGTCCGGACTACTACCATGCAATATGCCTGTGTTCAAATAAATTAATTTTATTAATATGTTAAGCTTCAGTACATGTCTTTCCCAGTGCCCTGAGATGTTCATATCAGTCCTCTGGCTCTGCACTGTTTTCCTAGAAGGTGTTGCAGTCATCCACGTCAACTCCATTCTCTCACTTGGTGCCTACTACTACTTTCTCCTTATTGGAGATTGCTGTGTTTTTACACAGACTGGAGTGACTCAAGTCTTATAATAGAGGTAACAACTCATGTTTGATACCTCCCAGCTAATGCTGTACGTTGGTTCGAGCATTAGTGAGGTTTAAAACTTCTAGAGTGCAAAGAAAATCTGGTTTTGAGTGTTAAAAAGCCTTACTTTTTATTCAGAACTAAAGCTACACAGTTTTATGGCAGTCAGAACCACTGTACTGTAGAAATATTTTTTTATTTATTTATTGCTTACTCCAGATAGAGGGGAAGGCATGGTCTGCGGGAAAATAGTAATAAAATAAATCAGCGCTAAATTAGTTGTGGGGTTTTTTTTGGGAGCAACTATATATGTCTGACCAGGAATTTTGTCATTTTAGTGTGTTCTGAAAAGAATTACATGTCTTTTTCAGTCCTTTTTTGAAAGCAGAACTGAACTTTGAGCATTTCTTCTTGTTATATTTATTAATCATTAAAGTTTCTGACATGTTTTCTTATTATTGTTTAATACTAGCGCCAGTGCTAAACCATAATATAGGTGTATACATCTGTTGTTTACTCTGAGATGACTAACTACCATATATAAAAATTCATATTAAAAATAAATGATAACATACCAGTGCAATAATGATTTTTAAAAGCTCTCTGCCTTTGAAATCAATTGATATCTTTAAGTAAGAAAAGAGATCACAGTTCCATATCATACCAGTGACACACACAGAAATAAACAAAACTAAGTTGGAGAACAGACCCGCCTAACATACGGCTCAGGGACTTCATGCAGCCCGCAAAGCAGCTTCTCTAGCATGCCAGCTATTTAACAGCAATGTGTACTGTTATAAAAAGCAGGGTGTGCATCCTGGCTGGGCTTTTAACCAACCTTTCAGCTGAAAGCAGCTGATGAAATGTGTGTCTCCTGGCCAGACATATGGATGGGTGGGAGGACATTATTTATAGGAAAAAGGGAAGGCAAGAGACAGTGGACAGTCATGGCAAGAAGGTGAATTCAGTGGCAGCAAGGGAGGGTCATCACTGTAGCACAGAAATAAGAATGGACTTGATATTAATATAACAGATTCTAATGGCTTACATATTTATAGGGGACGTCATTGCTTAATAACTTGATCATTACATCCATTCTTGCCTCCATAATATAGTGTCTGAATTGAGTCTAGCAAACTCTTGAGGTGAATGAATGCTTCAGTCTCCATGCTACAATTTTAGACCAAAAAGGAAAATATATATGATACAAGGTGTCACATGCCTAAGTTTAATGTAAGATTTTGGGGCACATAAAATCCCTTACACTCACAGTTTACTAATGATTTTTCTTGTCATCTTTGGCTCTATTATTACATATTACATTTTATTGAATTATTCATTGTTATAGTTGTGGCACTTCATAAAAAATTAAACCTCTTTGGATGACTTAAAAAAACAGTTGAACTGTAAGAACAAGTGTGCTTTTCCCAAATGTGGCTATCTCAGGGTGATAAGAGATAAGATTACCATCTCAGAGGCAGTTACCTTGACATAACAGATTACTGCTGCCAAAAGGAAAAAAGCAGTGTTTTCCTTTCCTCTCATATTTTTCTCCCTTTTTCTTCCACTTTTAGTGGTGGTGAGCAGTTAAATATCATGAGCTGAGCCTAAGAACGTGAATATCGCTCTGAAGGTGACTCCTTGGGAGGGGTCCTGAACGTGTTCTCTGATGGAAGTCTCAGCAGCTTTCTCTCAGAGAAATTTCTCTCCCTATGGCCCACAATTTCAGAAGAACACAAAATCAGCTGGGTAAGTGAAAGAGAGCAACAGAGAAACACAGAGCTGCATCTCATGTATCCTTAGTATAACCAGAAGTATGTTTTCTTTCTTCTGTTTCTTCATCTCTGTCCTCTATAAACACCTATAATCATGTTGTCTGCTTTGGGTGTTGTGAATCAATGCTTGTATTTGCACCTGACCATAAAAAGTTAATTGTGAATTAAGTTATTCTGCACACATGATCACAGCAAGTGCTTAAACTGGGAGGTTGGACTACATTGAGTTCTCAGCCCTCCTTTTTCAACTGCACAGGCCAGGTGAAGAACTAGCCCCAGTGAGGCCAGGAGGGGTAGAACTTACTCAGGAAAAATGAGCTCCTTGTTCTGCGGTAAGATATTGGGAATCACATCTTGAACGTCACAAAACCCACACTGCAGTATAAAGGTACAGTGCATGATTAAAATGGAAGAAAAGTAAGCTGTCTCCAGTTAATTTTTTTCCTTTAAAAAAAAAAGACCTGTCACTTATGAAAATAATTAGAATAATACAAAAATGTTTCTAGATTAAATCTGAGGTTGGTTAACATGCCAACAAAATGAATGATCCTTCAGGAACAGATACTGGCAGAACACAGAGTTGCCGAAATTAATCAAGAGGCTGTAACTATAACTGAATGTTATATGTTCCGCATATGGCATAAAAATCATAAATAAAAATCCAAATAATCTATTTCCATCCTTCAGCACTGAAACAAAGAGCCTACAATGACTGAACTTGGTGTTTCTCTGCCTATGTGACTTTACATTACTTTTTCTAGCTTGCTTTCTGGTATTTAATTTTTTCCTTGGTAGTATTTTACTAACTCACCATCATCTTGACTGATAATGAAAGCACTGGATTAATACAACCACTTTTTAATCCCTTCTTTTTTTATTACTTTGTATAACAATCTTACTTTGGAGTTTTTTCCTTTATTCATAAGGTATTTCACGAGAACAAAAATATCATAATTATTGATACATACATACATATATCCTAAAACGTTCCTCTGCAAATATTCTATTTGCATTTTAAATTGTTTGAAAAATTCTCTACAGTTACCTTTTAATACTTCATACCTTATGTGTTATTAGTCTAACACTGTTCTCTCATTTGAACTAAGGCAAGTAAATACTTTCAGATCCTGGACTGGTGAAAATAATGTCAGTGATATCAGCTAAGTGCTTTTTATAAGCACTTTTTGCAAGCAAAATTTGCATTGATACGTCTCTAAGAAAGTAAAAAATATATCTGATTCAGAATACAGGCCTGTAACGTTCAAATGTGCATAAGATACGTTTGCCTTTTTATCTTATTTGCATATATCTCATAAATATGCCCAGAAAATATTACTGATTTACATTCAGCTTGTTACTTATGTATAAAGGGTGCAGCCTCCAAAAAGGACATGTTTTCTCCAGTATAACAGTATATATTTGTTTATTTCTGCACAGTGTTTGTGCCACTGCAGTTAAATTTGCAGCCCACATTTTGAGGATATACCACTCAGTTTGAAGTTATGATGATGATTTTCATATCCATGTTTTTCTCCTTCAAGCAAGATGAAAAATGTTCCAGCAAAAGCATAAGAAAGCTATTTTAAGATCTTCGAAGAAAAATTAATATGTTGCGATGATGATATTTCATCTTAATCTGGCATCGCCTAGGCTTGTCTCTTTCAAGGAAGGGAGGACATCTGGGAATGAGTGAAAGCCACAATAAAATAAGATCTTTTTACTGAAACTGAAATATGATGGCAAAGTTGTTTCTTGACAGTTATATATTCAATGAGTAGGAATAAGTGGTATGATAAAGGTACATGATTTATTGATATACGCAATTACATGAGCTGCACAATATTGATACTTTACAGGGAACTGAACTGATATTTTAGAAATAAAAATATGAAATAGAATGTAGCTATACTTATGGATTTTCATAGAATAAAAGCAAAAAAATATGCCTCCAAGTAGCTAGAGAGAATTTCAGTCAACAGGGATCCCTCTGTAAATTTAGACATTTTCTATGGTGTGCTTCTGTTTCTCATATTTAATGCCTGGAATAAATGCAGGGAAAATGAGATATTGGTTTGATATCTGAGTTTCATATTCTCTGTCACCCAATGTAGGACATGAATCAGACCTCATTTCCACTGGTTTCATACTAGTGCTGTGCAATCAGCATGAAAATAGATATTTAGAAAATCTCATGTGAAATACATTTATAATTCTGGACACCAATATTCAGAAAAGGTAAATTCAAACTGAAAAGGAGCAAGGAGAGGCTAGAGGGATAAACAGGTGATTGGTGAGCCAATCTTGTCTAAAGAGAGTTGAAAGACCTTGCTGGTTTGTCTGATCTAACGGAATGAAAGTTAAAGGGAGGATAATATCTATCACTATATTCTTCAACCAGGTATCAAGAGAAAGGATGAAATATTTAAGCCATGTTGGTGAAAGAACATTCAGATACAAACTAGCAATGAATAAATTCAGGCTAGAAATGAAAATAAAATTTCTAACCCTTACTGAATTGAGGTTCTGGACATCACAAGATGTCTTAACTGAAGAAAGTGAAAAATTTGAATTAATTGTTTAAAATAGCATATTAGATGTTTCTAGTGTGAATTTCATGCATCAGTCTTTTCTACAACGATTGAAGCCATCAATTCAGGACCAATATTATTTAACATGGCTCTCAATCCCATATCCAGCGCTATGGATGTCAATTTGAAACACCCCACTGCAACTTTTACAGATCATGTCTGTCTTTATTCCAAATATTTTTAATTGTCTCCTACATCTTCCAAAATCAGGTTTCCGCTTTTCCTTAAATGCCAACTGCAAGAATATAACACTTTTTTAGCAATCACACAAATAAGATCCGTTGTCTGCATAAAATATGAACTAATAGAATTAGCATCAGATAAAACAGTCTGCTACTTAATATTGGAAAAGTGACACCCCAACCAATTAAAACAACTGAGTTACATTTCAAGCTGTGTTTACTTATATATGGTATCAGTTGCCTCTGCCTGTTGCCCAAGAATCAGTCATCAGTAAGGCAAATTCTGAGAATATGTTTCCCCCCTGAGGTTTCCTCTGTGCAAAAGTTGCAAATTCAGAAAAGGATTTCATAGGACCTTCAGTCACACTTTTACTGCAAAAAGGAAAGTGGTGGGAAAAAGGGAAACCTCAGCTTGAGTGGCACCATCTAAAGCCTGTGTCATGAAAGAGACCAGAGTGAAGAACTGGTGTTAGGGGTGTGCTGCCATGGTCACTCTCTTGGATCCTAAGGGGCAGAAATGGGAGGAGAATCACCAGTGTAGGTCATGGATGTGTGGCTGAAAACTGTGTTGAATACAGTTTCTCAGTGTAGTTGTTGTAATCCTTTGCAATGTATTTGGTCTCAACATGCCTCTCGCATTGACTGCTGATCCTTGGCTTGAGACAGGTAAGTTAAACCACAGAGATGTTAACGGGCCCAGTTTCTCATTATACCTATGACTGACCTGTTTTACTGAATCTCTGAGACAGCTGATACCATCCCTACTTCGTTTTGATCTGCACTTAGTTTTGAAAGTAAATTATATGTGATTCATTATTTCTATACACAACTTTTTTCATTCAATATTTAACAAAAAATTTTTGTCTTTAATATTAATTGTACTATCTTGATAATATACCCAGAACAGTTAATATTAAAGCTCAAGCTGCATCTATGGCATTTGCATTATTATCTTTACCTCTGCAACCCTGACTGTGTACTATGCCACTATAACTCCATCGACAATTTCTCTCTTCATGTCAAACATCAAGCATAAGTCCAGAACATGGTCATTGGAGCACAGTGTCTCTTCAACCCAGTCAGATGGAGAGAAAATACATTTTCATCTTAATCAAGATTTTTAAAGGAAAATCATGCATTTTTCAGAAACAGAACCAAACCCTAAATATTTGATGTCTCTCATCAGGAAACACATAATTAAATTATTTTGTTTTGAAATAATTTCATTTGTTGTAACTATTTCTCCAACTGTTTTTGGTATTAGTTTAATTTTCCTATTAACAGATTATCCTATGGAAGCTATTTTATGTTCATGTCTTTCTGATGGGCTAAATGCCTCAAAAGCTTTTACTTCCCTCTGGAAAGATCTTAGTGATCCACTGTGGATATATGCTTGTGTACAGGACTCTGGCTGTATCTCAGGGGAGAGAATTATGATGTTATATGGAAAAAAAGTTCTGTTATTACAGGAGTAAATTCAAGTAGAATGTTTCTGATTTTCTCAGTTTGAAAAGTGAATGCATAAATAATATATTCAACAGAAAATTTCAAAGTGAAACCTACAGAAAATATTGATATTCCAAGTTTTGATTCTAATACTGAACTATTTACACTTCCATTACTCTAGGAATTCAATAACATGTTCTACAATCCACACTTCTGTGAATGCAGGATTTGGGATATATATTTCAAGTGTTTATGCAAAATTTTATAGCTATTCCTGGGCAGGCCCCTGCATATTTCGATACTTTCTTACAGACTTCTTGCAGAATTTTAGTAATTCTTCACTATCTGTGCTAGTGCATTATTATGCTCTGATATACACAAAGCTCCAACATAGCTCTGCTTGGCCTCTGTAGTTTCTAGCCACAGATCTATCCATTTTTGTGCCCTGCTGACTTTGCAGATTCTCCCAAGTCCCTCATAAGTCTCCTGAATATGAGTCAAAGTTAATTCTTCTCCTATATCTTCATTCTATTTCCACTACTGTCTCTATCACAGAGCAGATACATAAACAGGAGCACCACCTTCATGTTAGGAATTGAACACAGAAGATTCTAATATTTTCCTGTCAGAAACTTGTGAATAGTGCAATAGATATCAGCATTGGGAGGTTTTTCTTTAATAATCTACATTGCTTGTTGTTTTATTTGGTAGCTGTTAATTAAATACCCCTTTTGACCTCCACATAAATGTCTTTTAATCTTCAGTGTTTCTGTTGCTGAATAACTGAATAAACAGCTACTAATTCTTTGATTTTTCTTCTAGTTGAAGTGGTGAATCCTTTCTTGCCAAAAAAGCAATCAATGCTATGGAAAGTGGTGAAAAGTGAAAAAGAGGGTTGTTCCCTAATGAAAAAGACAAGTTATTTTAAATTGCAAGCAAAACATAATTATAGATAATTACTACAGATTACATTTTCTACATACATGCACTAATTAAATCACCTATAGATGATTAGATTTTTTATAGGTTTTTTACTTTCTATTTGGCATTAAATATGTTAAATCAAATACACAATAAATGAAAAATGACAACATCTATCAAAATTGTCCTCAGAAACATTTAATTTTTGATAAACATAATAAGAAATTTCCCAAAGTATTGAGAGAGAAAAGTAGTAGTCTTTATCTACCTCCAGTCAACTGTGAAGCTAACTTAATAAACACAGAAGTTTTAGTTCCAAATATATTCTTTTATTTGCAACTAAAACCTTGTGACTAATAGAAATCAGTTAATATAGTTCCCGTGTCAGTCCAGATCAGTTCTTAATCATTGTACAAAGTGTGTTTAAAAGGGTGAAAATAGAGATGAAAACAATACAGTTTCTACCAATCATATATGGGATCACTCTTATTTGTTTAAAAGATGTAAGAGCCATAACCAGCAACAATGTTTAGAGTGTATTACTAAATTAGCAGACCTATAGGGAACGCAGTATTATATCTTTTACAAACTTTCATTGTGTATGCCCAGGGATGGACAAAAGATCAATGTCTCATACACTCCCCTCTCAATTTTTACTAAATCCACTGACATGTAATGGCTAAACTAAAATATCCTAAACTGTCAGAGGTTTCTTGAGAACAAACATTCTCCTTATATATCAACATCCCACAACAGATCCAGATTTTTGGTTCTCTCCTTTGTCTTGCTTGGTGATCATCTTGGCGGCATAAAACAGTGGTACGTACTTTTGTAGGCAACTTGGGAAGGAAAAATAATTCATTCTATTAAACTAGCAACACTTTCCTCTTAAAGCAATACTTCTTAAAACAAAAAGAAATAACCAACCTTCTCTTCCCTTCCTTCATTACCCTCCAAATCTTCCCTAATATCATAGCTTGCTTTGGTTGAATTTTCAAAATAATCAGTGTCAATCTGGTACTTTGTACCTTAAATTCTTTACTACGAGCTGGTCACAATAGCATCTTTCCGGCTTTAGTTGGTTTTGGATTAAATCCCTAATTTCTCACTTCAGCAAGTAACAGTAATGATCCCTCCTATCTGGCTAATGACAATTTAGCACTGTCACCATGTGAGATATTGTATCCTTGTTGTCCTGTTTCTGCCAAAAAATTTATCATAATAAATGCAACAGAATAAGGGGCTTCTTTTTATGTTGGCGTACCTAACAGCTGTCTATTTTGATCATGGAATTGATTCTTCAAAGCCTCCAACTTTTTTGCAAACAGCAATCTGGTTTTAACTAAAATGTTTGCAGAGAATTTTGCTATAATAATAACTGAGATTCCTGCTAAATCCTACATTTTGAATTTTTTGTTCATGACATTCATTCTGGTTCCTAGGTCTGGATCTTGAGGTACTTTGGAGGTACTTTGGTGTAGCTTTGTGAAACCAGGAACAGCTACATATATCACCTGGAGATGGAAATTGAGAGGGAAGTTTTGCAGTTGCATTGCAAACATGCTGGATCTGGTATTTGTCTTAGGAAATTGTTTCCTGCCTGCATAGTACCGAGTCCCAGAGTTTGGATCCAGACGCCAGTCTGTATTGTGACATAAATTCTAGCACTCAAAAGTGATATTCAATAAGGTAGACATACCTGCTGGAGTAAAAACGTACAGTAAGGACTGGTAATCCTGGTTCGGCTTGTACTGGCAACTCTTCCCATTTGTTGTAACACCTCCAATTCAGATGGATTAGACCATGGCAACTATATTTCATCCATTACTGAGCACTGGATGAAAGGAGCTGTGGCTTCCACTTATCTGTGTCTCTAACAGAAGTCTGGTTTTGAGGCCCCACGATCACTTTGCAGCTTCTTTTGCCCAGAAGTGGTAAGGGAAAAGGAAGGCAACAAAGTTGCCCAGCCTGCACTTATGACAGAGAAGCCTTGGAAAAAGTGTTACAGTAAACAGCAACTTTGCCTAGTTGTGGATATGTGTGACTACCTAGTTGTGGTAGTCACTGCAGTGAATAGCATCCCTAATACCTACTACTCCATAACTCCTTTCAGTCCTAATAACATCTCAGCCATTTCTGCCTCCAGGGAATTTTAACCCCAGTATCACCCCTGTCACCTTGTATTTCAACTCAACACATTCCTGTTTCATTCCCAGCATAAACCAAAATCTCAGTATCATTTTAAGATTTATTTTACACACAGCTATAACTGCTTCAGTGTCAATCCAGTCCCAGAATACCATTATTCAACATCGTCACAATTTGTTTCTCCAGATTCCTTCCATAAGGACTACGTGGGGGGAAAAAAAAAAAATCTCACTAGCAGGCATAATTAATTTTGTGTTTGTTTTTAAAATAATCAGCTAATTAGTGGTGTGACATAGTTCATTTGTGACTTTAAAAATATTTATGAACCTTTATGATTCAATTCTATGCTTTGGAGGAAAATAACTTTACAGTGTTTAGAGTGTAGAACACTGCCAATTTTCTTAAAAAGAAAAAGATTTGGACTGCTGGACTAAGCCTGCCCTAATAGCTGGCAATCCACAATCCAGATCAATCTTACGCATAGAAAGAGTCAGAAAAAAAAGGGTTATCCTAGGTGTATATTCTTCTAGATATGCTTGGTAAGTTTGAAAAGCATTATAATGTCCCTTTTGGGAATTCTTGATCTCCTTGCACCACTGCAGCAATAAGTGGAGCAGAAAATAAATTTGGGCTTTGAAAACGAAACTCTTCAGATAAAGTCATGAAGGTGCAGGTGTTTTATGAATTATTTCCAATATTAGATAACTTTTGTCACCTATATATATATCTATATCTCTATGCCAAAATCATAGCCACACTCAAAAAAATCCCCCAAAATAGACAGCCTCCACAGTTTTCCTCTACAACCACATTATAAGTACTTAATCCAACATGGATGGCAACCTAAAGCAACTTTAATTTATATCCCTGTGAAGCTGTTCCTCCTCAGTGAGATAAATACCACTTTCAAAGAAAATCAAAAACCAAAACAAAACCAAAAAACCTTACTGTCATTATAATACCTGCAGAGTGATACCACTAACAGACCTGGCTGTTTGTTTCTAAGGAAGAACAGCTGTGCAACAGACTGCCTGAACAGTCCCTATTACAGAATGCAACATGGATCACTGACACAAAGGAAGCACTACACCAGCTGGCTTTCTGTCTTAGAGCATTTCTATTCCTAGATGATTTACCTGTTCTCAGTCCTGTCACCTTAGCACTTCTACTACCCAATTAAAAAATGATGTTGTTGGATTCTCTCTGCTGTAAATTAGATACGTTATTTTTCGGATCAAACTGGCTACTTTTTTTTTTTAACTTTGCAATACATGGCTTATTTTTAAACTTATAAAAGCTGCTTGATTATTTATTTGTGGTATATTTTGTTCTCTTGTAGAGTTTAGATCAGAAAAATTCTTTTCTAATGTATTCATATGCAGTGATCTACATTTCCTAATCATAATCATGTCAGCAAAAGTGGAGCTGCTCTTAGGATAACATTCTAGTCTAGGAAATGATTTCCCTTTAAAATGGATTCAATGGACATGATGATATAAAAAGAAGATGCAAAATTACACACAACAGTTTGCATAATCAAAACAGATATGTTTTGTATTCAGGCAAGATTTCTTTTTGCTATATTAAATGGAAGAAAATAGACCTTTTGGAATTCTGCAAGTGTGCTATGGCTGTGAATGCAGTACCAGTGGAATTCCACTAGGATTATGAAGAGGATGTACAAAACTTCAAAAAAGGATTCAACCAAGACATAGAAGGACAACACGAAAGGATAAATGGATTCTTTTTTAACAAACAATAGTTCATTTATTTCAAAATGGAACTATATTTTCTAGTTTGTAACTAAATTTAAATTTATTGAAGCTTGAAATATAGAAATGTATCCTTTTGTGTAAGAAATGTATTGGCCCTCTTTTAAACAAATGTAAGTTCAAATGCGATCTAATAAGAGTAGAACTTCATTCAGTAAATAATACCTAAGGTATATGAATACCTAAATTCAGAACAAAACTTGCACATCTTATGGAGTATTTTAAGTGTTCTGCAGCTGTCTCCTAGAGACACTGTTGCTCAGGAGCAGACAGACTTCAAATTAGCATTTCTCTACCCTAATGAACAAAAATCTTGATTCAATACATCAAAATAATGTATTAGAAATGGCTACAGAAAGTATTGTTAGTTTTCAAGGATGCTGTGAGGATAATGTTCTGAACGTTATTGAATGAAAAACTAACCCTTTAATATTTAATGATTTGAGTTAATCAATGCTAAAGCTAGCCATAAATATTTTTCAGTTATTTTTCCTGTTCTACCTTAGGAACAAATCAGAGCCTTTGCTATGACTATGTGACTATAAGAAAAAGAATAGCTGGTAGACTGCATGTCAGGCAACCCAATTGTTATACAGAGGACCCAGGTTCAAGTTCCTTCTTGTCTTCCAGCCTAGACAAATTTTAAGTGTCTCTTAAGAAGTTGAGTTACTAGGTTTCCATTGAAAATGGCAAGTAACGGAGGAGTAAATGATGACAGGGAGAGGAGAAAATAGAGAAACTTTACAACCAAACACTGACTTGTGTCATAACTCCTGAGAAACAAGAGTTTCTGAGTACCATGTACACTTTCTTTATTCTTTTCAGCATTACAAAAAAACCCCCATTTTCCTTGGATGAAGATGACACTGACTTTTACTGCTCAGCAAAAATAGCTGGGACAACAGAAGAAATTTTGACTTAATAGGAACTTTACCTCTTAGGTAACATCTTTGTATAGGTGGAAATTATTTCTGCTAGTGCACTTACAAGTCAATTTTCAAGCATTGATTTAATAATGAGAAGTAGCACGGTGTCGAGAAGTAAATGTTTAATATATATCTATCATCTATGCACAAATGCCTTCACTGATGAGTCATGGGAAGAGTTATCATTAGAAGATAATCACAAAGGCACAAAGAAAGGCTGAATTAGCACAGCCTCCTTACCAAGGCATGTACTGTGGTAAAACAGCTGTACCCTTGAGTCTGTTGCTCAGACCCAAGTGGGATCAAATATTTTAAGTGCACACAGGTTCGATGTATGAAGCCACCAAAAAAAGCCAACTTATTTCTGTTATTCAGTAATCACTAAAGATATAAAGTTATTTTTATTGCTGCCTAATACCAGTGATTAAGATTTTACCCAAGGTATCTGACCTCAATTGCAATGATTACTGTCAGCTTCACAATGTTTACTGCATTTAAATTCATAGTGACGTTGTGAGATAAAAAAGTGCAGTTGTTCATACAAATGAAGAGCTAGTAGATTTTAAGATGAATGACAAAATTCTAAAAATTATTTAGATGCTTGAATCCTACTGAGTTCAAGGAGCTGAAATTTATCTTTCGAGGGTATGTGTCAGGAGTGATGGGCAGGATTTATCTCACTTAACTTTAAACTGTCTAAGCAATTTGTCAGCTCTTCCTCTACAGAAATGCAGGGCTACAAATCTCTAGAGAACAATTCATTCTTTCTCCATGCAGGATCTAAGTCAGATGAATGAATTATTCTTTGGAGTAATTTTATTCTCCACTGATTACAGAAAGAGCCTAAATGCCTAGCAGGCATAAAATGCACATTGAACATAGTCAAAGGGAAGTGAAATGAATCCAATCTGGTGGATACCAAAGAAGTTTTAAACCACTTTAATGTCCACTCCAAATTAACAGGAGGGACCTTCAGCCATTGTAATGTGCTTCTACGGTACCCAGAGTGAAAAGTAATACTGGCACGGAGACTACTGAGCCACAGAAATGGGATGTACTTATCCTCCCACCAGAAGTCAAAAAAGGAGTTGTCATAATAAGCCTCAGAGAACTTACAAGATTTATGGTTGTTTAGGTCCTCCCTTATGATTTCTGAAATCCGTGCGTCTAAACGTCTTGTGTCTTGAAGTGCCTAAAGTTAAGCTGCCCAAGCTGTGTTGGCATAGCCTACATTCTTCCTTGTTTGCAGCGGGAGTTAATTTCTTAGTTACGAAAATTTCAAGCCATTGAAAACCTTTAATTCTCATGTAATTTTAAAATACTTTCTCTCAAGGTTTTTACCCCTGGACAACCACTGGCAGACATATGTAAAATGAATACTTTTTGTTTCAGTCCTGTTTTAATGGCTGGGTGTTTGCAAAATTAAAAAGATACCATTACAATAGATAATGACTGTTGTAGTTGTTTGTAGTCTCAACAAGAGAAGAAAATGTACCTTTACGTTACTAGATCTTTGCTCTAGCACACAATCATGACAGGATAGGAACATCAGACACATAGTGCAACCATTCCGTGAACAAATGGAAAACTTCGGTTTCCAGGCCTGACATACCTGACAGTCTGGTAATCTCAAAACTAAATTAACTCTAAGGAAACCCAAAAAAATGAAGAACAAAATGCTATTGACAACAACATCTACTACTTACTAACAGGCTGTGTAAATTCCTAAAATGGGAGGGGTTTTCTTCTAAAAAAAAAAAGAATCTATATTTCATTACAGTTGCACACTGTGGTGGGACTGATTAGTTGTTGCAGAGATGACTACTTGCAGCAGAGAGCATATCCTATTTCCATCTAATTTGATGGTTTTCTGCTGGGCTGATGGGAACCTGTAATCACAAAACATTGAGGATTCAGCTCTTTCAATGCCTATGTGCAATTTTAATGTTTTCTGACTAGTTAGCCTCACTTAGAAATCCAGCCTCTTACTATTTGTTATTAAAATAGTCATTAAAATGTACGCTAACACTTTCTAGGTTATTTTAAATTCATTTTCTCTAACAAAACATATGAGATTAAATACTATCTTTTTATGCCAGAGAAAATTATAATTTTAAATTCTTGCTTTTAGTTCCTAATGGCTCTAGGCAATGTACTACTAATAAACAAAAAATACATAGCCTCTGCCTTAAAGGGCTTCTGAACACCAGCTAAACGCAGAAAGTCACAGAAAGTAAGGGCAATTGTTGCACAATGGCAGAATTATCAGAGACAACTTCTGCAAGGAATTTATACCTTGAAACCTTACTTCTTTTTTAACCTATTTTTAATACAGAACCTGGAACCAGGCTCTGTAAATCCATGGTAGACAGATTTTTAAAAGCCAATGTTTTCAACTAACAATTATTTGGGCATGCAGTGGGCCCAAAGTTTCTGATCACTAAATGTAACCAGATATTCCCCACTTAGTTACAGAAATACAATAAATATGAGCATACCCTAATGGCTGCCTATATAGTTGCTGTCAGATGGCAGTGAGGTGGTAACAACAAAGCCAAATCAAGGCTATTTTAATTATTCCTTCGATGCAAATTAAAGTATGGTCTTGAAACATAATGCATAAATATTTCTAGATTTTTTTTTTTCTTCTGGACCTGAAAACTTTCCCTCAAGCCGTAAGAATCATTAGATCTATACGCAGTCTCAAAATGCCGAACTTAAGCACATGATTGTGTTCCTGAACTGATCTCATATTAATTGCATGCTTTTTCACTTTCTCAGTTTAAAATATCACTGGTAAAGTTAGCTTCATGACTTCACAGCTATTGAGATCTAGCATAGATGTTCTTTTCAGTTACATCTTTATATATAGAATATATAGAATAGAATATATATGCATGCATATATAAGTTCAGCAGCCAGCAGCTACCAAGCTCAGAAAGTTAAGATAGTTTGAGTGAACTCTTGAAAACTTTTATCTCAAAACTACTTACGCATTTGAACTAGTCTTACCAAACTACAGAGTCTTTTATTAAATTTAGACTTCTTAAAAAGTGATGTATAAAACACATAGAAAATGTGAGGTAATTTTAAAATTACAAGGAGAATCAATACCTGCATCAGTGGATTAGTGTTTTTTTCCTTTGATATTAGTTAAGTTGTTGTAGTTATTTTGCTGTAACTAAATTCTCACATCCTAAAACTGAAGAAGAGGACAACAAAGCTGGTGAAAGAGCTGGAAGGCATGTCCTATGAGGAGTGGCTAAGGACTTTTGGTTTGTCTAGTTTGGAGAAAGGGAGGATGAGGGGATGACCTCATTACTCTCTACAGCTTCCTGAGAGCTGAGCTCTTCTCCCTGGTATCCACTGACAGGACACATGGGAATGGTTTAAAGCTTCATTGAGGGAGGTTTAGACCGTGGATTAGGAAGCATTTCTTTACCGAGAGGGTGGTAAAACACTGGAACAGCCTTCCTAGAGAGGTGGTCAATGGCCCAAGCCTGCCAGTGTTTAAGGGGCATTTGGACAATACCTTAACAACGTACTCTTTGGTAAGCCCTGAAGTGCCCAGGCAGTTGGACTGGATGATCTTTGTAGGTCCTTTCCAAGTGAACTATTCTGTGTTGTTCTGCCTCTAAGACTGAACCAGAAGATTTTGCAATAGCAACCTGCATACGTTGCTTAAATAAATAATAGAAAATATCATCATGTTTCTGCATGTTTCCCCCCCCCCAATCTTTATTTTCTTCTCTTTTTCTTTATAATCTATAATGTCGCAGTAGAGGGATTAACTTTAGAGGCATTAACAGCTTAACTTTACAGAGGTTTATAACTGACTTCTGAAAACTAATTTTAGTCTGTCTTGCTCCAGTGGTTGACTCAAATAAACAAGAAAGTTTGTATATTAAAAAGCTGGGAGATGCATTGTTTCAAATCACTGAAATTTACATAGTTTTCTTTTACTGGAAACATTTCCCTACTTACACTTTGAAAAGATTCCATTTTTTTTTTCTCTGAATATGCAGAACTTGAACACTGAAGCCAATGCAGCTTCCTTTCTAATTTGCTGGCCTTTTTCCTTGCTATTTGAAAGGTCAAACATACTTGAACTCAAAATACAGGTAATCAAAAACAACAAAACCAAAAAAATTTGTACACTTCCCTCTTTATTATATACTGTGTTACTGCCTCAGCAGAGGAAACTGAATTATATTTGCCTAATTAGATTTGCTCAACACTGCTCTGACTTAATGGTTTCCCTACAGAATTTACTCATTTCCAAAGGAGTCACAGTAAGAGACATAAATGAGTGGGGTTTTTTAATTTATTCATAAATACTAAGGAGAAATGGAACGAGAAGACATCAAAATGGTATTTCAGGGACATCAAATACTGGGATTTTGTGGAAATTCAGTGTAAAACTATTACCATCCAAAGACAGGAAGGAACTATAATTTTATTTGCACTTAGGTAGTACATGTAGTATTTAAAGGTACCAGACTGGGTACCAAAACTGTAAAACGCTTTTCTGTAAACAGAACACGGAGTTCATAGGGATGACTCATATTATTACTAGAGTTCATTATGCAAAATTAGACTTATTTCTTGTGAAATGTTCCATTGAATATGACTATCTGTTAACAAAGTACGAAACAAGACATTTCTTGGATAGTTTTATTTGTGGCCTTGAATATGGAAAGTGCAGCTTGTAATTATTTCAAAAAATGTTATTACAACTTTGCAGCATACATATTCATACTCAAAATGGTACCTAAAAGTCCCCCATTATTCATCCATAAATCCTATATCAGCATGTCAAATACTGCGGACAGTTTATGTTATTGCTATGTGGTTATCTCAATCCAGCAAGGAGTTATGAGTATGCATAATGTTCTGAAGTAAGATGACTGGACTGTCGTGGACCAAACTCAAGCCAACTGTTCAGCCACAGTTAGCTACTGAGGCCTTATCGTCTTGAGCAGTGGACCATCCTAGACAGGATTACACTCTTTTGGATCAAAGGTGACTTGTACTTTGGGAGTACCTAGACATGTAATTTGACAACCAGTATTTAACTTGACATTTTTACACAGTCATATCTGTACCAAGGAAATGGGAAGTATCTACTTCTACATCTAGGTATATGACCCACCACAGTCTGACCACCACGACAGGAGAAGATACTGAAATTAACTACATCCCTTTACACTCAGCTTTGCATAACTTCTCTCTTGCATGAAAATTTTTTTTGATTCCCTATTCTGGGACAACAATGGAATATATAGTCACTGGCTTCTTCAAGAAACAAAATTTAATGGCTCAGTGAAGCAAGGTTTTATAAAAATAAGTACTGTGAATTTGAATGTATGTTACAACTTTCAAGTATCACAACAGGCATATACAAAGAAAATAAAAGAAGCACTTACAGAATTAATTGAAAACCCTACAATCTTTTTGATGAAAGCCAGAAAGCAGGAAGAGTTAAAGATGGGGGTGTGGCAGGAAAGGAAGCATAGCTAGCTTATCTCTGGAGAAATTAGGTGGAAATAAGTATAGTAAGTCTTACAAAATGGAAGACACTGAGTAATTAAGAATTTGAGAGAATCCCTGAAACAGAACATACGCAGAGTGTGGACTACAGGAAACCATGCTGGTAAAAGTAGAAGAGTGCAAGAATTCAGGGGTGCTGCAAGATCCCAGCTTGTTCTGGAGCAATTAAACATCTCACACCACAAATGTATGGATAAGCCCACAAAGCTGGTGGGAAGAATACTATGGTCTAGAGCAAAGACTCTTGGAATGGATTTAAGGATATTATAGTCCTTTTCTATTTCTGCTAATGACTTTCTATGGTGGTTTTTTCCCCCTTTCAGTGCCTTGTTTCCCCCATTTGTAAGATAGGATAAGAATCCTAGCCTCCTTTCAAGCATTCCTAATAAAATATACTGAAAGCCAGTTACTATTATTATTATTGCTGCTGTACTGAAATAAGTTCTGCTCTGAAATTTGTAAAACTATGTTATCTACCACCTTTGCTACCAGTGAAATTATAGCAGCATTGGTCTTGGAGAGTTTGTTGATAATAACTGCAAATCAGTTAATTTTAATTTTCAAAATGGGGAATTTTGGCAAAAGTGAAAGGGGAAACTACGGTTTAATTATATGACCGGATCTATGTAATGGCTTGCCAATAAAATTCTCTCCAGCCACAGATTCTTGTCACTGTCCCTACACTGGCTTGCATGCTTGCCTAACCACTTGGTGAGGCAATTAAATTTGCTAACCCAGCAGAAAACTAATCTGTGGTGGGAAGGAGGGGGGAGGAAGTAGGGGGAACAAGACTATCCTTTTCAGTGGTAACAAGCTGTTAGATTGGCTCAACTGCATCGTATAACCACGCCACGATTTTTATGCTTGGCAAAGTATTTAGATTCTTGTTCATCAAAGCAATTAAAAGTGTGTGTAAATTGAAGCATATGAGCAATCTCACCCATATTCAGTAGAACATTTACCTTTACACCTAGGTTTTATTCCAATTTATATAAGTGTTTTGGTAACTGACTGGGATTGTTCAAGTGCTTGAAATTAAGCACATCTTTAGGAGCAGTGCTGAATTAGAATTTGCAGAGTTTGGAACTTCATTCTGTGGTACTATACGTGGAGTTACTCTGAGTCTTTGCTCATTTGTAGTCAATTCAATTGTATGCTAACTTCAAATTCCTCAAAAGTCTATTGTAAAAACTTATCCGTGTCGTTCATAACCATAGCATGCCATTTGCATGGTGTTTAAGAAGTGCAGCATCTAAAGGGTATGAGGCATACTCTTTTTGACTGGTATGCATTTGACAGTTCTATATGAAAACTTATTTTGATATCCATGTAGTTACAGGAGCTTTATTCTCTTTCTATGTGTTAAAAAGCCATAACAATGAAAATTAAATGAATATAAAACTTTGCAGAGAAATCACTCAATTTTGTAAGTGAAACAGCTTTTAGCATAAAATGCCTGGATCTTCAAAATGATTGAGTAAGATTTTCCCTGTTTATTTTGCAGATGGGTTTTCAGAGGTAGAAAAATGTAATTATAGGAAAAGCAGTAAAATGTGAGCTGTTTGAAGCATAAAGTGCAGCACTTAGAATAAGACAATTGCCTAAATTCCCTGATTGACAGATGGATGTCACATTAGATGAAAATGATAACAGATTTAGTGGACTGAAGAATAACTTCCTCTTGACAGTGCCCTGACCCTTAACCTACAACCTGACTCCTGTTAGCTTCACTAACACAGGGTAATTGTCACAGGTGCAGGATAAAAGAAACCCCTACAGCAGCTACCAGTGGTCCGAGGCTTATTTCTTTTGATGACCAGAAATGCACTGTTGAGATATAGTCAAGAAGTCCTGACCTCTGTTGACCTTTCAGGGCATTAAAATTTACCCCTGGGAAAAGGAAACTGTATGAAAGGAAAATAGTCTGTTCTGACTAATGCAAAGCAATATTTTACCTGTGTAATAATTAAGTTGACAAACAAAGCAGAGTGATGGTAAGGTAATTTATTTTCATTAACACAAAAGCATGTTTCTCACACAATTGTAACATGGTTTCAACAAAGACCAGTACTGTACACTCAATAGAGTTCATGGGTTTTATAATTATGAGTAAATTCTTTACCGTGTCATACTCTGGATACGTGTACTATTCCAAAATGATTCTGTTGTATTTATATGCTAATAGTATCCTTTCAATAGAAGCCAGTTCTTTGAATTGTATTTAAATTTTAGGAAGGTAGAGGATTGTAACAGTGTTTATAAATGACATGGTGACAACTGTGAGACTTCACAAAAGTTTATACCTCCTTCTGTTAGAAAATAGAGTACATTTTATTCTTTTTTTCTTCAGCAACATGAATGGGGAATTCAGAAAACACAGAGCAACACAATGAGCTATGCAAATATATTTTATAATAGAAGAAAGAATATTATAGAAGAAAACAAAATGACTGTGTCTCCCATTAGAATGAAGTCAATGCAATAACCTGCTCATGTTGTTTGCTTTATGCATAGAAGAATGAATATTACATAGAGGAAAAAAAAAAGAGGAATGACTGCACATCTCATTAAAGTGAAGTCAATGCAGTAAGGAAGCCTGCCTGTGTTTTCAAAATGTTTCATCTTAGAAAATGAAACAAAACAAAACACAAAAAGCCCAAAATCAACTTCTTAACCACCTGACAACAATGAATCGGTGCATTCAATTATTGTGTTTATTGGTGCTTAATACCAGGACCATCCAAATATTTATTCACTAAATATGAAGGAACAAAAACAATGTTCTAAATACAATAGACTTACTGGGATCAAGTTTCTGTTCAGAACAGTAGAGCTATAAAAGACCCTTATGCAAAAGGCACAAATTACTCTAAAATTCGTTGAAGGTTCTTATTAAGGTCATAGGTCTTGCCCTGTGGTTATTATTCATCCACAAACTGCTCTGATAAGTAATATGACACTAAATTAGTATACACAAGCCTTGGAATAATTGCACAAAGAAAATAAAAAGATCAAGTTACCCCAGAAGGAGTACTCTATAGGTAGAAAACTTCACTGTGAAAGGTGTAGTAGAATCTGTCTGTTTTTATTCTGACACATATGATTAAATAATAAAAAATATAAGGACTATTCTGATGTAACTTATTGTCACGAACACTTGCAATAACAATGCCTTCCTTGAGATTACCATCTTTTCAAATGTGATGAGATCATCAGGTAACAGTGTAAGATATGAAGGCTTAGCACGCTGTGTTGTTAGCACATTAAAAAAAGAAATTGCTGGGATAATTAACAACTACCTATTTGTGTGTAGGCTGCATTCATTATGCCTGCACAAATTGGAGGTCTCCAAAATCTGTGCAGTAAAATTTACTCTTTGTTCAGGAAGTTCCCCTTGGATTTGGGTAAAATTCTGGTTTGCTGTGTCTATTGTAATTGTGACAGGCAGTTGACATGTCTCATAGTCTAAATGTAGTGGCAAGCAGGGGGTGGTACAATGATGAAAAAAACTGCCATTCATTCTTGTGCAAAGGAAAGGTGTTTCTTAGCATATTCCAACCTATGTTCAGTCTAGAGTTGGGTCTCTGAGGTTGAAGGTCAAATCTGTGAGGTCAAAGCTATTTCTTGTCAATCTTCGTTCACTAATGACACATGAATTGGAAATTAGAACAAAGTAAGTAAAACGAATAGCCAGAAGGTGAGTGTCTGTTTTATTACTCAGAAGAGCTGGGAAATCTGGCCAATTGTTGCCCTATGTGGCTTGAATGACAGTTGTTAAGTTGAAAAAGGGACAGTGTGATGGGAATGCCACTTTAAATCTCAATTACCTCCTCCACTCCAATCAGCTTGGTAGAGCTTTAATGAAGTGCAATTCTCTGTCCTTTTCCTCATACTTCTATCTCCAGAATAAGCCTCACATTCAAGTTTGACAGCAGTACAATCAGTTTTCCATTCATCACTGGCCCTGTTTTAACCCTGCTGAAAAAGGGCCTAATGTACGTGGCAGTGATGGCAATTAGGCAGAAAAGTAATATTAGAAACAGACAAAAGCCTGAGTCTTTTAGCATTACAGGTGTTGTTTTTTTTTTTTTTTTATAGCCCTTTCTAGACATAAAGGAATAGGCAGTGTTGTTAAGTTCCCTTCTTCAGTCTTCTCTTAAGCTGAAAGTCCAACGATTTCAAGATTCAATTAATTAGAGACATGGAGAGCCAAAGAACAAGGTAAAAGCTACGTTCCTGCTAACTGAAGACACACTTAGTAATTGGCCTCTTATTAAAATGGATATCTTCTGGGTGTATGTTTAATAAGGTTGATAAAAGTCGTCATTTCCTCATTAGGACAGTGGATGAATTTTCTCTCAGTGCTCGTGTTTAGAAAAGAAGGGAACAAATATAAAAATATCACTCTCTTAAAATGTAGGAATGTAAAATATTAAAACGGAGAAGCCTGGGGCTGATCCTCTGGGATAGGAAGAGAGGAAATTATCATGTGTCTGTCTATGCGTATGCAAACACAAGAAAAGCAAAGGGAAAGGAGTTTACTGGGTGCTTCACTTTCTCATTTTATCTGAATAGGCAAAATATAGAAAGCCTTTGATGTTCACGACACGGACTACCACTGGCTCATTAACATGACTTTTTGTCTGGAGGAACAAGGTAGGAGAAACAGGTTACAAGAGGCTTCTCTTTTAATAGGCAGTTTACACCTACCGTTTCTCTGCTTAATCGTTTTCTATTTATGTCATATGAGAATTGTGTGCATGCTGACGTATGCAATCTGAAACACACATACTCCTGATTAGAATGCCTGAGTNATTATGTTGGAATTCCTTTGGTGTAGCAATAGGTCTTTCTCCTATAGCTTTTACAGTTGGAAGTAAAGCTACTTCCTTTTTTTTTTTTTTTTTATTTTGTAGTTTTCGGTGGGTTATATAAGTTTCTGTAACAGTTCTTTTTATGCCAATTTTTTAAAATGTCAGCAAGGTTGGGCGGGTTTTTTGTTTTGTTTTGTTTGATAGATTCCACAGGAACATGTGGCACTGGTGCAAGGATCTTGTTTAAGAGAATGGGGCTTGGAGGTAAAAAAAAAAACCACAAAAAAAACCCACGCAGCAATTAGGCGGCTCTTGCCGCTCATTGGGGATGTGACACAAGTGGGTGATAGTGGCTTTCACCTCTCGCACTCCCTTCTCTCCTGCCTGATTCCTAGAACAATCCCTGTCAGAAACACTCTTTGAAAAAGGCTGCATTAGACAATGGCTCTTCACCCTTATTTTACGCTTTAAGTAGTGGAGCAGAATGCTGTAAGGGGCTGAAAACAAGGCGTAATCTGAGAAAGACGCGCAGGCATTGTTATAACTGTGAAAACCAGAAGAACCCCTTTCAGAGCCATGACTGAAAGTGCTATGAAGACCTTTAGTCCTTTGCACTCTCCCAATCACCAATTAGACAAACATTAACATCAATTAAGCTGTTATACGGCACAGGTTCCATATAATTACCTTAATGGGTTGATGCTTTCTTTAGCAGCAATTTCTTAAACAAACTCCATCTTTTGTGCAACAGGCTAAGAAAATTTTCAGCAGGGAGCATTTCCTTTTGTCAAGTTTTCTAAAGAGACAGCTGAATTGTTCTATTTAACAACAAACACCTTCACTAAGGACCCTCGTCTTGTCCCCGTTCCCACCACATTTGACTACTAGGCTCAAAGCTTATTAACCATCAGAGACAAAAAAACTGACTAGCCAGGGGAGCACAGACACATGCAGGGAGGGCAGTACACAAAGAGCCTGTGAGCCTGGCACTGGTTTGCAAGCAGACCCTAGGAGAAAGCACCAATTGAATTAGTTGCCTATTTAGTACCCAAAGAGCCAGATCTGTCCTTACCAAAAGCACAAAGAAAACGAAATAGAAAAACAGGATCTTGCTCATAAAACAAGACAAATCTGTCTAATTTATTTTGTACCAGTAAGTGCTAATTAAATGCAAGCTACTCAGATTCTTCCTGTTCCTGCATCACCTAATTCTCTTAGAATCACGACAATACTAGTCTGATTTTTCCCCCTGTTTAACAAACATTCATTTGTAATGTACTCAAATACAGCTATAAAATGCAACCCTTATATCACTTCTATTTTTATTTTATATTATATCCTAGTGTTTTCGCTTTGCTGTGAAAATACTTGGGGAGGGTGAAAATGGAGGCCGGGAGGGGCAGAGGGATGAAAAAGGACTTGGCAGAAACAAGTCCTTAAACTATCCTTCTCCATGATGAAGAACAAATGACTTGAGGTGCCTACGGTGACCTATAATTGTTTTCTGAGAGCCAATGTATGCAATCAAATTTTATTGCAATTGATTGAAAGTCAGAGAAATAGCCTATTTGAATAAAAATAATAATAGTTTTAAAAGTACGAAGGGAAACCCTGCAATAGAAAAGGAGGCTGTTAGGCACACATGAGTGCTTATAAAACGTGTTTTAATTTTTTTGCTTTTCGTTCTACTCAGAAGATACTGAATATGATAGCCAGGAGCCAATTCATTTTACAAATTTAAGGTCAGGGTCTGGATGTTACGTACAAGTGCTTGGTCCATTTAATCTCAATCTAGCAAACACCAAACACCACTTTGGGTCAAAGGCTCAAGGCCACAAAATTAAAAGGCAACTATGAGCTTACATGTACTCTTTAACCTCAGACCAGAGCCAGGAATGGCCAAAGTCACAGAGGAATAGCCATTTGAAAGAATTAAATATATACATTGAAATATAGTTACATAGTTAAAGTTATGCTTATACAGTGCTACCATACTTGATCTGTTGGTGATAGTATACTAAAAAAAATATAGGATAAGTACCAGAGATACTTTGCTATGTATAAATTACAGTAGTTGTGTAATGTTTGTAAAAACATACCTTTGATAGGTTAATTTTTCTTAGTTTCTTCAGAAAACTGACTATGCATTTCTGCACTTATTCCACTGAAGATCTGAACTAGTAAACTGATACCCACAAAATTTACAGCTTATGGCTTCAGTATCAGGCCAACACTGCCTCAACATGAAGTACGTTAATGGTACGTCTCCATTGATTTTGAATGTTTTACTCTAATGTAAAACTTCCTTATGGTGTTTCTTGTGCTTTGCCATTTAATTCATTTCTTCTCATATGTGGAGGGACACACCAATTGACTTCATAGACAAAAATGTGTTTAATTGTCCTGTAAGATGTAATCATGAGTATTTGTGAATGTTAGCCCCTGATCTTGGTGTGTAGCCCCTGATCTTGGTGCATAGCTTTGCTTTCTGTCATATGTACAATCTTCCACTGGTAGTTAATTAAACAACCCAATTGTCCCATCTCTTCTTAGTAGAAAATGTTGCATATATTGTGATCACAGGGAGAGTGAAGGGATCGAGAAGGCATACTTTCTGGATTAGCTAGACCTTTATTGATAACGGAAAGACATGTGTGAGCAGGTGAAGGATGAGAAGAGTAAATTGTTTCCCTTCTCCTAATTTTTATTTCCTCATTTACTGGTTGCTTCCAGAAGCCACTTTACTCTTATTTGTTCTCTGAGAATCTTTTGAAATTTGCACCAATAGGCTTGATGCCCCAGTCTCTCATCATATAGAATAAATAATGTTATAATTGCATCTCTGTGTTGACTGCAGGTCTGACCAGACTATAGGTTTTATTTAGGAGTGCGTAGTATTGACTTTGGATGAGCCTGGCAAACAGCTGAGTAAGGATTTTTAGATTCTTCATAGTCTCTTAGATATAAGGCATAGGGATCACTAATGGGAAAAGTTAGTAATAATTTAACTGTTGGTCCCAGGAGATTATAGATGAACTCCAACTAGAAGGCAGTGTAAACCTACTAGCTTAAAACTACACTAGTGTTTAGGGAATGATATTTACTTTTCTCCTCTTCTCCTAAACTCCTTGGGCAGAAATGAAGAAGAGGAGGGAATGGAAGTGGCTCCTTCAGCAAAGATTCAGAGCAGGAGTCTAACTTCTATAACCTGAAATACCAACTGAAGAAGTCTGTCATTGTCCACTGACCACAGTGGGAACCTGGTGAACGGTCTGCTAGCATCATGAAATTGGATAAAGTGAATGCCCTGCTCCCTCCAGTGCCTGGATGATGATGAGAGATCTTGCCTCCAAGTAGATGTCAATGCCCAGAACTATAAAAATGTACATTTACACAGCTTCAACTGTATTGTCTTCCTGTATGAGGAAGATGGTGCGGTTAAAACTGTATGATGAAATGAAAGGTTTCGGCCCTGAGCAATTATGGCCCTGGCTAAAATTTGAAGTGTTGGTGATTGGGGAAGCAGTATTAACTAGCTTCCTGCATATATGTTGATGAAATTGTGGTCTTTCATTTCTCTCTCCTGTGTGTCCCAACCAAGTCTCACAAGCACAGGAAACACGTTCTATCAGCAAAATAAAACAGAACTTCTACCATCTAAGAAAGTAGCTATTCTTTAAGAATTTCCAGTGTACCTAATAAGAAACAAAGGAAATTTATCTCAGTAAATTAAATACAGTATAATCAAGATCGTTACGCATCTTGTTTGCCAGTGTAATGTTCCTATTCTTGAATAGGCTAAGCAAAGACAGTAAACCAAGTAGAGCTTGTGACTACTTTTAGACTCATAAGCTAAGAAACTGCTACCTGATTGGTTGCAATAGGTTAGGTAGAAAAAATGAACAAAACAAAGAAGCCTAGCAGTGTATAAAGGGATTTTTTCCAGTGAGCATGGCAGATGTTGTAATGGGTAACATGAATACAACTAACATGAACAATGACAGCTCGCTGAGAAGGAAAACAGCTCAATCAAATATCTGACTGGATATCATTAATACATTACACAGCCTTGAAGAAGAGATTCCTTGCTTACTTCCCAAACTGAAATCCAACTCACTTCATCAACTATACCACTCTGGGAAGCCTGTTTCAAGAGATGCCTATTCCCATCTTTTCATTTTTCTTTTTTATTCCCCAAAAATATGAATGTATTGTTAGATTATCCAAACAGGGAAGAAGCATTTAGCTTTCAATGCAATGCCTGAGATTGCAACATCTTGCAGTTTGAATACTGAAGAGAAAACCAGGAGTATGCACAATAAAGCCAACGCCCTCCTTATTCCAACCATCAGATTCTTTCCTTGGTTTTAGAGAACCATAGATTTTGCCTTGAAGGTTTATATAAATGTTGAAAAATTAGACTTTTCAGCTTTTACATCAATGTTTCAAATGAGGATTTTTGTATGACACGGTATGAACTTGGATTATCTGAATTCCTACATATTATTACATAACTTGCATTTACTGCATCTGCTAAATTCAACTTCACCCAAAATATTAGAAATATAAGATTTTAATGAAGTAAAAGTTGTTTTGCAGTGGAAATTATAAACAGAGGTAGATTGTGCCTGCTATTAATGCCAGGAAGTTGCAGATTAACCTATAGAGTAGAGCACAAAAGCGCAGGATCAGGACTGGTTTAATATGATAATTGGAGTTGTGAACTACAGGGGTTGAAGAACTGATCCTCATTTGCTTTCACTGTCACTTGCACTAATACAGCAGAAAAGTTCAGAAGATAATTGAGCTGGTAGATATCAGGATTCTGAGCTCCCAATTCAATCTCCTAGAAGAAAGCAAGAATCTGTATAGGTAGCAAAAAAATGCAGAGCAGAATGTCATGATGTTCTTCTAAATTGCGGTGGAAGTTCTCATTGTTCTTAAGCTCTTTTTCTCTAATTTTGAGAATAGTATGTGCCAGTACACAAATTGGAAAACAGGCATAATTAATCTTAAACAGACTTAAATATAAACAGATTGACTGAATGCGTGTGTAAAGAGTAGCACCTGCACATCACTTAGATATTCCACACCATGTGATATATCTGCCATGTATAGGAGAGGGAGCAGGAGTTAGAACTACTATGGTAAACATTAAACATTGACTATATTCCTATATCCTGGACAACTTTATATCACATAAATACACTGCTTCAGCTTGGTACTCATAGAAGTAGGTACCTTACCTACAGCACAGTAGTGAATTTGGGCTATTATTATCGGTAATATTTTAGGTAACATTAAAATGCTCTTTAATTTTTAGTTCAACTAGAAGTGCAGCTTGAAAGGTAAATGCAGCTTAAATTTGTTTGCATCCAAGTTTCCTCCACCTGTGTTCTCTTAGCAATATACCAGCTGATGGTGGTGGCATTTCCCAGAATGCCCAACTGTTGATAAGCATTGATCCTACCAGGGAATGAGACATAGCTTCTGTTGACTCTGGGTGTCAAGTGACTCTTTTTCTCAGGTGATTATGAAAGAATGTCCTAGGATGAAAGCCTTTAAGTATCAATACACATTCTAGAAGAAGTAGTCAAGCTACACATACCACATATCCGAACAAATTCTTTAGAAGCTTCTAAATTATTTGTTGAATTCTCTCCCAATAAAGTTGTAATCCATCTACAGTAGAGTCATACCTCAAATATAATAGACTTTGAGGGCTGGTTGAATTATTGTAATAAACCCTGACATTGTGTAAAATGCTAGGAAATTTTCTGGGAAAAAAGTATGCAAGGAAACCTTAATATATAGATGCATTTTTAAAATCTTAAAACATTCATATGAAGGTTGTCCAGAGAGGTTGTGGCATTTCCATCCTCAGAGATATTCAAAAGCCATCAGGATGTGTTCCTGGGCAATGAGGTCTAGGTGACCCTGCTTCTGCAGGGGTATTGGACAAGATGAACTCCAGAGGTCCCTTCCAACTTACACCATTCTGTGGTTCTGTGAAACTAGAGGAAAATAAATGAATGGTTCTGACATTTTGCCTCAACTACAGATCATACTTCTATTCCCTTCTTCACTCCTTCAATCTACTTGCTTTACTAGCCTAGGATTGCTCTTTGAGAAACATTTGTCTCAAAATACTTTGAATTTTCATGAGATAAAATTGTGTAACTACTAATTGCGGAAAAAAGGATAAAGGTATTTAAACATACATAAGTACTTAAAACATTCTCAGTGTTACTGATAGTGTTAACAGTATTTTCCATCCTTTACTGTAGATTAATGAAATAAAATGAATAAAACAACTGACATTTACATTCTCAGATAATAGAATGGTATGAAGGAAAATAAGTGACAGGACCATCTTTTAGGAAGGTCGTTGCACTTTTTTCTTAGTACAGTGACACAAAAGGGTCTTAAAAATCGAGTAACTTTCTGTCGTAGGAAGAAAATGAAGCAATTGAAGTCTAATTTTCTGATAACATAACGCCCCATTACAGGCTCAGTCCTGTAACTGTACTTATGTTTTGTCTCACTGGAGTCAGTTTGTTTTGAGAATAATGTTTACAAAACTTTAGTTTCTAAACACTTCTCTTTCCTCCAGTTCCTTGTGCTGTTTGTAGATGTGCAACCAATTCAATGTTACATACATGCACGTGTGATGGTTCACACAGAATATGAGTTTTTAGAGCTCTCAGCAGTTTAAGCCTGTTCTTATTGCTCAAGCTGCATGACTCTTGCAATTTTTTACAGAGCTTTCAGTGTATATATTTGCCATAAATTAGATCATAAAGCTTAGATCAGTTTCAGACTTTTCCTCCAGAATTGTTTATAATGGGATGTCTGCAATAAATGGCCTTTTGATAATAGTTAGACAGAGAAACAGTGGCAATTCCTGATGCTGTTCATATTTCTGATTTATCCTAAACCAAAAATACCTAAATGAAGAAAAACTGCCTAGAATGTTTCAAAAGTTGTTATTAAGAGCTTAGGACAAGACCTCCTATAACATTACATCACTGAAAGCATTGAGCCATAATTAATTTTTCTTTCTGCCCTGCTATATGAGCAAAAATATTGCGTGACATCAGTGTATTGCACTTACTCAAACAGTATCTCTTAATATAACGATCTGAAATATACAAGGATAATTATTTATCCAATGAACACGTGAGAGATTTTATCTAAAATAAGAAACATCATAAAGAAATTATTAGCCTATTCTGAAATCATTGACTCTTCAAATATACTCTTATTGAAAAGCACTTTTACTTATGCAAGGCTTCCATGTTTTTCTTTTTAAATTTAATTAACATTAGTTAACAGGATTTTTGAGGGTTTCTCCAGAATTCCAAAACCTTTGTGAGACATATCTGCATATAAAAAAGATGCAGTTTCCAAGTACTGGTGCACATTATTTATTTATTTCTGTTTTAGAACACTAGTTGTTAAGAACAACTAAACAGGTAAGGAGAAAGAGAAGTCGAACTTATTTGTTCAATGTTATGTGTATGCATATGTGGTATTAAAAGGCATGCATGTGTGAAAGAAATCACTGAAGATATTAGAAATATGTACACCAAGCAAGGTGGAATACTTTTTGAAAATAATTATAATCTCATTGAGTAGCTGATAACTTTTCCCACGCACATGCATCTCTTCTTACCTTGGCATGATCTTTTTAACTTCTTACACTGAAATTTTCTGAGACAAATACTGTGTATCTGGATGTTTCCTGGTATAAGACTACCTCTATCTAGGACTAGATAGCAATACAAATCTTTGAAATGATAATCGGTGTTCAGATTCAGATTTCCCATTATGGACTTTTATTTTTTGCCTCTTTTTAGGCTCCACATAATATGTACTGTTCAAAAGCCTATAATGAAGAAGTCTAACGGCAGCCTTTTTGCATAGAATGCTGGTGTCCTAATTAACTTGTTAGGGTAGGTATCTCCACCTGAAAAAAACAGTAATTGACGTTTAACATTTCTTCAATTTTTATTGAGAACTTTGAAGTTGAAGCCCTTCCTCAAAATTTTTGAAAGAGTTTTAACTGTTTGAATAAACATCAGGTCTTACAGCAAGGTACCCTGTCCCTAACATTGAAATGAGAATAATACTTGGTAGCACAGTAAAAACCTAATCTATTCCTTAAATATATTTGAGATTAATTTGAAGCTAACCTTAAATTAATTTGAGGTTAATATTCAATAATA
>VXAK01006936.1:8462-39959 GCA_013399435.1 Arenaria interpres | reverse complement strand
TATAATAGAGTAAATTACTTCTGTATCCACTGCAGGTAGTCAAGTGATATTTTCTATAGATGAGGAGGTTCTCAATGACTCTTCTTGTAAACAAATGTGCTTTTTAGGATATTCTTGGTCTTTGATCTCTGCTTTCCACAGTAGCAGAATACTATATGAGATTAATCAGATGGCTTTAGTACAGTATGTAAACTGGTTTTCACCACAAGGTGGGGCAAAATAAACGCATCAAAGTGGCTTAATCCAATTTGAAACAAGTAACTTGACCAAGTAAGTTCAGTGTGATATACGAAGTATGTGACCTTATGGCTCTCTTCCACCTGTCTTATGTCTGTACTACAAGTGGCTATTGTAGTAGTCTTTTTACTTAAGGTTTCAGCTGTTGTGCTTCATCAACATATAGTGGGAGGTTCTTATTTCTTTCCCTCATCTCTTCTAGTCAGTCCCTATTTTTAAGATGTATTTTTTCAGATCGTGTTGGTAGTTGGATCCATTTTCCCCCCTCAAATTTTAGGTTTATGGAGAACATGAGAAAGAACTTATAGAGCAAATACATGGCTGTGTGTTTATTATTCTACATTTGAAAATGTAGAAGGGCCACAACCTGCTTCATGAGATAGACTTATTATCAAAAATTGGATTTGGAATGAGTAAAGAAGTATTTGTCAGGCATACATTAGTCCTGATCATAGCTCTTTTCATAGTTGATTATGTAGATGGTTGCTGATAGTTGTAAGCCTGTCAGTGACTTGGTATCCACCTTTGAATTGTAAAAACCCAACTACTACTGGCAAAGATTATTTTCTGTCCTAGTTAGCAGCTACTTGCACGTAGAGGTAGGTAGTCAAACCTTTGTTAGACTTACCTGTGTCTTGTGGCCTCAGCAGAGCATTTTCTGTCGTTCTGAAAACTTATTGCTACACTGATATCTAGACTTAAACAGTAAAATTACTGAGGAAGCAATGGTTTTTAGAATATGCATGTAACTGAATAACTTTTGAGTTCAGCAGTTCCAAGCTCAGCAGAGTCTTGAGGCATCGACGAGCTCTGATAAAAATTTTAACCTGATGTAACTTAAACTCAGCTTTATTCTGACTGCACTTTGCCGCTGTTCTAAAAAACTACCACTTAAGTGAGGAGAGAAGTTCATGTCCTGGAGCTGAAACTGTTTCCAGTCCAAACAAGCACTGCCCTTTTTCATAGCCTCGGTTCCTATTTAGCAAAGAATTAGCTTCCTTCCTATGTGTAGTGGACATACTTAATCATGTAGTAGATGCTTGTACATTGTAAGGCACAGACACTGAAGACAAAGGGAGGAAAAAATAACTACAGGATAAAATGTCCTCTATTTTGCCATAGTACACTGATCACTTAGACCATATTTAGAGCCTCTATCTTATGCTATATAAGCTTAACAGACTTACCATGTTTGGTGATTTTGCTCACTCTCAGTTTGCTTTGCTTAGTGCTTCATGTTAAGAAAAGTGCTTCATTCTTAAGAAAATGCACCGTAGGGTCAAGACAGTGAAAATAGGAAAATGCTTTTGGGGTCAAACAGGTGTCTTGTCTAGATCTTTGGTTCTTCACGCTTACTTTGTTTAAACAGGTTAAAAAAATGGAAATAACTATATGTTAAGCTGGGTTTTCTTTCTCAAGATGCTGTCCAAAATGGTGTTCGAAGGCAGAAGAGATAGTGTATAACAGGGTAACTTGCAGAGCTAACGATTTTATGTTACTAGCTTGAATGCTGTATGTGACTATAAGTACTTGGTTCAGTTTGACTTCTCCTCTCCTGTCTTGCTGAGCTAGATTGCTCAGCATAGGTATTGATAAAGTAGATCTTGTTCTTCTGCAGGCTAGCTCTTACCAGTGCTATAAGTGAAGAAAGAGCTGCACAGATGAGAATGGCAAAGGTTAGATGTAGGTCTGTCACCGTGAAGAGATTCCAGACACACTAATCTAGTAATAATACCTTACAATAATTCCTAACAGTAGGAAATTCAAGAAAGATGCATGTTGGACGGTATGGAAAACGGATCGTCTCAGAATTCTAATCAAGTAGCGGTTTTTGAAGAGTGCTAGTTGATGAGATGTACCTGTTCTCCTCTGAGCCAAGAAAAAATATCAAACAAATTAATAAACTGACAGGTCTTAAAACACAATAACAAAACAAAAACCCCCAAAGTCAGTGATAAAGGATTAGTTAGTGGGCAGGATAAGCTGCAAAGAAGTATAAGGCTGCTGGTTTTGAGGGGAGGGAAAATGAAGTAGAAATACTGTTTTGCAAAGAAGTTATTCAAGTAAATGTCAGTTGTGATGAAGAAGGGGCTGACAATTCCCAGTGTCGTGCTGTTGCCAAAGGAATTAGTGATTTAATGGTAAGTGGAAATGATATTGTTTGTGTTATAATCATGCCAATTTTTTCCAGACCTCCTGTGTGCACAGTGGCAGAAGAAAATCAGTTTTAAAACTAGCAGAAGCAGTTGAAAAAGGCTTATAAAGTACTTAAAATCAAGAGGAAACTTTGAGGCCTGGAAACTTTTAAGGCTCTTTTTTTGTCTGGATGCTTTATTATGTTGTTTTTGTATAAAAAGTTTAAGGACAAGACAATTGGAGATCTCTTGTTACTCCTCGTGAATGTAAGGTGAAGCCTAGGGTAATTATGTTGAAATTAAACAGTGATTATGAATCAGTGAAAGGGCTAGCACAGATATGCAAATTTGAGAATTCCTGAACAGCTGCACATCTAGCATGCAACTTCAGCCACCATTTCCTATAGCTCCAATATAATTCATGTGGTAATAATGCTTTGGATTTGTGTGACTATTCTTCTCTTAAGATACAGGAACGAGATGATCCATGCATGCTGACCATTGATACCTTGACTGGCTGGACAGAGGTTATTGACTATGAATTATTTAAAGGGGATGGTGGAAGCTGCCAATACCCTTGAACTCTTACATTGTGGAAGCAGGTCCCTTCTGCTTCAGGATTTTTGTGAGATTGGTGGCTTCCTTTCCCAAACTAAGCATTGTCCTTGCCATCTTTTTCATTTGACCTGAGTAGAGCATAATGTTTCTATGGAACAGGTGAAGCAGCTTCTCTAATGCTTCCGCAACCCCCTTCGTGTGTCCTTAATGTGTCTCCTTACCACCACTCTGAACAATGAAAGGACACGCTTCAGTATGATTCACACGGTACACTGAAGGTGTGGGGCATGAAGAGGACTGTTACAAGAGTCTCAGTATATATATATGTTAAACTTTTTAAAAAAAAAAACAAAAAAAAACCAAACCCAAAATATGCCAGACTGAAAACCCTCCAAACCCCATACTTTAGGTAATCTTTTTTCCAAGTTGAAAACAGTAAAACTGTTTCCCAATATGAAAGGTCAGATGCCAATGGCCCCTTATAATTAGGGTTTCACTCACAAGATATCTTTTATCTTATCCATGAGTGAAACAGCTAGAGAGGCTGTAGCACAAGCAGATGGGTTTCTGCAGGTTTTGCTTCAGTTGCTGGGACAAAGTAGTCCTGAAGGCTAGACTAAAGAAATGAGTGTCATAACAGTAGCAGATTTCCATTTTTTAGTATGTAGCTATTTGGTTGTAGTTGGTGTGTAGTCCAAGAATCTTATGAGAAGTGACAGTAAAAGCTTAACCATTTATTGACGTGTAAAAAGGCAAACAAAAGCGGAACACACAAAAAAACCCAACCCAAAACAAATTAAAAAAATCACCTAAAGCACCAAAATACATTGGAATCGTAATAACTATATTTCATGAAGTTGAGTAGTTTGGAATAGTTCAGCTTGGTCTTTCTGACAAGTATAAAACTAAGAATTACACAATGAACTGAAACTGGCTAATCTCAGAAATTTCAGATAGTACTGGAGAAAGCTAAGTTTGCTTTTTTTCCTAATAATGATAATCTTGTGAGAAACTGTACTTTTTAAATGAGTCTATATCCTGTTCTCTGGTTAATAACACTTAATACTTGAAGACATTTTTTTTTTGAATGCACAGCAAGTGAAGTAGCATGCTGAGTAGTCTGCTTTGGGTCTGGAGATTTCTGCTGCTCTTAGTTAAGACCTCTTGTTGGCTTTAGTATTCCTTCACAAAGGGATAGAGGAAAAAATCTGGAGCTGTATACTCTTTTATTTTTGTTTTTTAGAGGAAAGCTCAAAGGAATAGAATATGAAACTATTTCCAGCTGAAATGTTTTGGGTCTATAAGATTGTCATGAAAAGCCAATGATAGCTGATTTAATGGATTTCACTGTGATGGAGATTGAGGGGAGATAAAGCAAAAATTACCATCTTTACTCTTGTGAGACATTAAATATAAATTTGGATGTTTACTTCTGCATTTCAGAAATACTACATGAGCTATTGAAAAGGTTGCTGCTAGTGATCTAGGGGGAACAAGGCAGTAATGTTTATGCTAAATTGGGGGAACTAAATTGTAGGTCAAATAACAAAGCTGCATAATGCCAAGTTTTTCATGCTAGGTTTTAAAGGCTTGTTTTCAAATGATAGAGTACTTTGTAGGTACGTCAGTTCAAATATCCAGGTTTATTGCAGAAAGGTTTAGTTGCTAGTGCTGGAGAGCAAGGCATCAAATCTTGAAAGAAGCTCTGTTAGAGATGTTTCAGATGTAGGATCTAGTGGAAAAACCCTGTGGTGGTCTATTTAGGGTCATTAACAAATCACAGAGCGTAGGTATTCAGAGAAGCAAAGTAGAAAATCCACTCTCAGTATCTGCCCAAAACCCACATTTTTGTAAGGTTATCCATTTAGTAGTTACCTTTCCTTTTAGTTTATTGACGCAAATAATAAACTGCCTTCTTCAGACATGAGCAGTGTTAGACTGAGCAGAAAGTAATCAAAAACTGATTCTGGCCTGAATTCGTTCAAGCTAAAAATACTAGTTATCCAGTTAGGTCTTGATGAATAGGTAGCTGGAGAAGTATCTTGCCAGGTATTGTGAACTCTGCTCCATTTCAAGATACGTGGGTCAGCTTCAACTTCTTGGAAAGAAATTTTGTGAACTAAACTTCTCATAGATACTGAAAGGCACAGAAGCTGAAGACTTGTATGCTTTGTGACTGGTGAGGGCTGGTCCACTGGGATGAGTTCTGAAGCATTATGGTGGGTACTGATGACTTCACTACAGAAGACTGATAGCATTATTAGATCAAAAGATAAGGATTATGGAATAGGCTAGTATGCTACTGGGAAACATGTTTTTTCTAGTACTGATGACAGAAACCATCCTAGAAAGCAAAATCTTGGTTTGTATCTGAAGCACCAGATGGTATTTTTGACTTAGGCTGCAACTGGTGGATGGCTTGTACAGGGTTGAAACAGATTTCTTAAAGGAGGAATTTTTTTAAAAAGCTTTTTGGTCTACAGCCCTCAACAGTAGACTTGTACATCAAGAACTCAAATTACTTTTAGAAGACAGCATGTTCTCTAAGCCACTAAAATTTTGAGGTGAACAACAGGTTTACAAGGAGGTCAGATCCTTCCACTTGCAGATTTCTTGAGTCTTGGACATAGTATTTAGTTAAATTAGTTTAATTCTATAGGGATTTGTTCACAAGAATATATATAGACAGAATTTTATTTGTATATAGAAATTATTTATTTTTATATCAAGCATACACAAATTTTATATAAAATTATGTATACTATATATATTTGTGTGTACATATTAGATTTTTATGTATAACCTGTGTATATATAATGAATACTTTATTTAGACCTTAACTGCTCTTTTCAGCATGGAATCAATTTGTATTGTACTGATCAACATAAGCATAAACTCTTAATGTTGGGTCTCAAAACACTGAATTAAGTAGCTTTGAAATAACACAAACTGACAGTATAGATTAATTAAAGTGCAGCAGAATCTAGGCTTTTTTAAAAAAATCGAAGTATAGTTTCAACCTAATATGTTAAGCTGTCTGTCTGACACTGCAACTGGAGCACTGTAGTTGGGGTTTTGAACCTAACCATGTTGGAATTCCCTGTCAACACATTAATGAATGAATAAGAAACATTAAACTTCAATGAGTGGACAAAGGTAAACAGTATCAGCAGGCCAAAGCTTTGCAGAGCTAACATCTCTTATATATGACATGATCTTACTTTTAGGTATCTGATTAGCATTGGCTTTTGCAAATGGATTAGAACTTGTCTAACTCTTTTACATGGCAACAGTTTCAAAGATGTGGAGTCTGTCTTGTTTAAATTTACTTTTTTTTTTTTATTCTTCCCTAGTTGAACCTGTTGTGAGCTTAACAAAAGGACCAAACCCTCTAATAGATGGAGCAAATAGGACAATAGCAGCCACTTGTACAGCAGCCACTGGAAAACCTGCTGCAGAGATTGACTGGGAAGGAGGCCTTGGTGAAATGGAATCCAGCTCTACTTTGTTTCCAAATGAAACAGTGACAGTTGTAAGTCAGTATATGATTGTCCCTACACGATTTGCAAGAGGAAGACGTATAACTTGTATTGTGAGGCACCCTGCTTTGGAAAAGGAGATAAGATACCCTCATGTGTTGGACATTCAGTGTAAGTATTACATAAGGTAGTTACTAACTTGGTATATATTGAATATACACTGATAAAGAGAATAGTTACGTTCCCCAGGAAGGAGATGAGCACTTCGTCCTTCAGGAGAAAAAGTGAAATTAAAACTGTATAGAAAAATACGTGGTAAGAGGTAGGCCAGGCAGCAGTAGAAACCTAGGGTTACCTGTATTTAAAAAACAAACAAAAAAACCAGAACAACTAAACCCAAAAAACCCCAAAACACATAGAATGGTTAAGGTTGGCAGGGACCTCTAAAGATCCTTTAGTTCCAACACCCCTGCGATGGGCAGGGACAACTTCTACTAGACTGAGTTCCTCAAAGCCCCATCCAGCCTGGCATTGAACATCTCCAGGAATGGGACATCCACAACTTCTCTGGGCATCCTGTTCTAGTGCCTCACCACCCTGACTAAAGAATGTATTCCTAATATCTGATCTAAATCTACCTTCTTTGAGTTTAAAAGCATTACCCTTCACTGTATTGCTCCACTCCCTGATAGAGGCCCTCCCCATCTTTCTTGTAAGCCCCCTTTAGGTATTGGAAGGCTGCTACAGGGTCTCCTGAGAGCCTTCTCTTCTCCAGACTGAACAACCCCAACTCTCTCAGCCTGTCTTCATAGGAGAGGAGCTTCAATCCTCTGATCATCTTTGTGGGCCTCCTCTGGACTTGATCCAACAGCTCCATGTCCTCCTTCTGTTGGGCGTCCTAGAGCTGTGTGCTCTGGTGGGGTCTTAGGGGAGCAGAGAAGAGGGGTAGCATCACCTCCCTTAACCTGCTGGCCATGCTTCTTTGGATGCAGCCCGGGATGATGTTTTCTGGGCTGCAAGCACACATTGCTGGCTCATGTTGAGCTTGTCATCAACCAATGCCCACAGGTCCCTCTCTTGAGGACTGCTCTCAATCCATGCTCTGCCCAGCCTGTATTTGTGCTTGGAATTGCCCTGAACCAGATGCAGGACCTTGCACTTGGCCTGGTTGAGCTTCATGAGGCTTACATGGGTCATGCTCTCAAGCCTGTGCAGGACTCTCTGGATGGCATCCCTTTCCTCCAGCATGTTGATTGCACCACATGGCTTGGTGATGTCTAGACACAAAGCTAGAATACTGTTACATTTCTGCCATTTGTTTTGGATATTGGCTCATATGTAAGTGTTCTTCACTAATATATTTGACTTTGAAAAGATTACAGACAAAATAGCAAACTTAGTTGATTCGTAAATTGTTTACAGTGTCTTACAATTTCAGCACTACTAAAAAAGAATTCTAATTGAAGGTTCATGTTTGAGTTGACAAGTTGAAAGTAGGACTTACAGGGGTCAGTAAGTTATTTTCAAGTTACTTGCAAAGCTTTTTCCACTCCAATTTTGCATGAGGAAATGAGAATATAATATATATGTTCCTAACATTAATTATTCAGCTTCAGATTGCTTATGTAATTCAAGTGTGTACCAGGTTTGTTTAACAGATTTGTGGCTTTAAAATCCATGAATATGAAGTGAGATGGCTTACAATGCTGCTTAGCTAAAACCAGTTAAGATGAATAAACCAGAAAGATGAAAACCAGTAAAGACAAAAATGCGATCCATTTCTTGTTAGACATTGCATATGTGACCAAACCAAGGTGTTTTTCTGTTCTTGCTTTAGTATTCTGTCTCAGCTGTGTGCTGCTTTATAAAGTTCCTAAATCATAAAAGTCTGTCAATGTAGGTAGAAGAAATATAGTGACTGGAAAAAGTAAACTTTGCTATTTTTGTTTGACTAGAATGTCTCATGGGTTTACTTTTGTTCTGTTTGATAAAGAATCTCTTATTTTGGCATAAAATAGTGATTAGTACTGGTTTATTTTGTGAATGTTGAAATGTAGTTCAAGATCCAGATACCATTGATAAAAAAGAGAAGTAAAGATTATTTGTTTCCATTATTGTCTCAAACAGTGCATAAGAGAAGGAAATTCCATATTTAAAGTGAAAGGAGAGGGCAAGTTGGTTTTAAATTTTTTTTTTTACCTGAAAATAATGCTAAAGTATGTTTCAGAACTTGTAACAAAACTGTATAGTAAGCAACACAGCAGCAAGTGAGAAGCAGAGGTTCTGTGTCTCTTCCCTAGTCTTCCTTCAGTCTTCTTGCACATACAGCTTTGGCAACTGCTCCATCTCTGCTGTGGGAGGTTGTACCAAGTCATACTGGTGGTTCTGTGGGTTCTGAATATTTCAGCTAGGTCTCTCTGGCTTATCTGAGGTGGCCTCTTTGCTTTTTAGAGGCATACGAAGGTAATTGTATATTAATGATGCCAGTGGATAATTGTTAACCTTTTTAACTGGCATCTGTGAACATTTTGATGACTTCCTAATTACCTGCCTTCTAAAAACATTGTTTCTGATCCTTTGCTGTATCTTGTTAGTGAGAAGTAGCTCTAAGTTACCATTCCTCACTTCCAAAAAATACCAAATTGATCCTTTTCTTCTGAAGTTGTTTTACTTCCCTAAAGCACTGCATGTTTGCTGAAAGCACACAGTGGGACAGTAGCACCAACTAAAACAACTTACTTTGCCTCACCTGATCAACTGCTGCATATCATGCTATAGCTTGGAACTGTATTGGTGTTCTCTGTGGTGTGTTTTTGTTGTTATTTTTTAAATTAGAACATAAAAACCCCAATAAACCAAAAAAAATCTGCTCCACTGAGTGGACCGTTGTACACAGTTCATGTTCAAGGAAGATACTGTCATTGTTGACAGGTTAAATCTTTTTTTTTTTTTGTTAGATGCTCCAGAAGTTTCAGTAACTGGCTATGATGGAAACTGGTTCATTGGAAGAGAGAACGTTCAGCTCAGATGTAATGCTGATGCAAATCCATTACCTATGGAATTTACATGGACCAGGTAAATACTTATAAAAAGGGGCTTGCCACGTGATTAAAGTGGTAAATTTGCATGTAGCTATGTTACAGTGCTTCTGTTGGTAAAAGCACAGGAGTATTTACTGATGTGAAACTGGAGTCCGTTTCCCTACTTTATCATCTGTATCAGTAGATACAGTTTAGCATATAGGAACAGTAGTCATAATGTGGTTTGAAAATGCTGTATTGATAGGTTTGGAGTTGCTTGATGGCAGTTTCACAGGGAACCAAACCATTGCTATAACTGACACAATCCTAAAAGCAGCCATTGAAACTTTAAGTCAGTATTGTAACTAACTCTAGTTAGAATGGCACGGCTACACCAAAGTAGGTTTAGTAAAAGTATGCTGTACCTATGTGCTACAATAGGCTGCTGTCCCAATCCCATGCTTAGCTCAAATTCAGTGTGATGAGATTTCAACACACGCAAATTCCTATATTTAAAAAAGCATGCCATGCTCTCAACCGCAGTACTGCTTGTTTCTTCATATAAACTGAGTTCTCAGTTCCCTGATTTGAATTTGAGATGTCTGTAAGAACTAATCAATGCAACCTCTATTTCCAATTCCAGAAGAAATATATGTATTTAAATATACTTAAGCCACTTCAAGCTTCAGAGGTTATTTTTCAACTTCCTAAGGTTAAAACTGAACCAACTTTTACAAGAAAATGTTAATTTCCTGGAATAAAACTAGGGTAACTTTTTGTTTGAGCAACAACAAAACCCATCCAAGAAGCTGTACTAGTGGTGAGTGATGAACGTCAAGTGGTGGAAAGAAAATCCCATGCAAAATAAGAATAGTTTGAGTGGTTAAGGAAATGAAAACTAACTGTAGTGAAATTGTGTGCTATTTTACTGGTTTCGAATTATAATAGCTTCTAGAACTACCACACTAAAAAAAAAAAACTTCATCCCTTGGAAGCAAAGGTGACACTGTATTTGCTAGGTTAGTAATATTTTCATGGTAAATAACATTTTTAAATGTTGCATGTCTTAGTCCTTCTTAGCTGTTAATAGATATTTAGATAAAAACAAAATGGGATGCAAGGGCATGAAATTACACAGGTGTTTAATAGGCAGTTGACAGCTCTGTTAAAATAATTCCAGTACCTCTGCCCTTTCCCCTTTCTCTGCTGTGCTTACACAGTTGTTACTACAGTCGTGTGCAGAATGCTACAGGGAAATGGCAGATTAGGAGAAGCCAGTTCATTGGAAACAATTTCTAACCAGTTTACCCAAGCACCAAAGCACCAAATTTGGTTTCAGTGCTGTAATTTAGATGGAAAAGTGATGGGAGATAGAGAAAGCAAGTTGAGGTGGAAGAAACTACTTGAACTCATGCTAGGAAATCCTTGTCAAAATGTCCTGTAAATTAAGTGTGTACTGATAAAAAATAAATATTAATTGTGATAGCTCAACTTGATGCAAGAGAATAGGCAGATATGCACTTACACTGCTGTCATGACTCTTATTAGTTTGACTGCTAGTTCTTAGAGCTTGAGTTGAATTATACCTCCAAGTTTTTTTGAGATAATGTTTTCTTAATTGTAGACAGCTTGCTAGTGCCAGCAGATTTGACATTTTAAGAACTTAGGATAGAAACTGAATATTAAATGTTCAGGTGAACACTGAGAATATCCAACAAAAGCTCACTGACAGGGTCAGGGCACAGTCTAGAGAGGGACTTGTCTCTATTGCAAGTATTATTTTAAACTAGTATTATTTAGGCTTTAGTTGTAAAGTTTTGCAGTTAAAAACATAACTAATGTTTTTGTTTTAGATTGGATGGACAATGGCCTGAAGGATTGCTATCTGTCAACAACACTCTGCAGTTCAGCAGCCCATTGACTTACAACTATACTGGGACTTACGTCTGTAAGGTGACTAATTCCCTTGGTCAGAGAAGTGATCAGAAGACTATCTACATACTAGGTGAGTCTTACTTCTCATCAAAGAAAGTATGTTACCTCAAAATTTATTTGGTCAGTAGTTGATATAGCAAGCTTTAGAGCCCTTTTGTGCATAAAGTACTTCAGCCTTTTAATTGTATGAAAAGCAATTGAGTGTAAGGAGTTGAGATCTACAGTATGACTTGGGATTAAACTGACTATTCAATAACAACAACATACAGTGGAAATTCTTAAGGTTGAGGTAGTCTACCTAGTGTTTCTGAGATTAAGACTTTCTCTTGGTTAGGTGAACTTGGTTTTTCCAGTGTTAACCTGTGTTTTGGCAAGACATGTTGACTGCAATGAACAGTACCTTGTCTGTAGTAAATTGAAAAAACAGATGCTAGTGGGAGCGGAGCAACTATTTAGGGAACTCAAAGATGCTTTGCTTTAAGGAAGTTAGGGTTATGTGCTGAATGTGTGCTTTGTTCTCCAGTTACTTGTCTCCTTTTCTTGGGATGCGGATATCCAGTAATCATAAAGCCTGTCATGCAGAACGCTTGCTGATCTCCTTAGTGTAATGTGGCAAATTTGTGTCTGTTTTAGCACCTCTGCTGTTGGAAAACATTATTGTATTTATTGACACATTGTGATTAATGTTTCACTATGACACTTCCTTTGTGAAAGAACAGCATGACTTAGGGTATATATGAATAGTGATGTACAAGTATGAAAAAGCTCTCCAGATTTCCATAATGGATTAGCTAAATTACCTAATCCTAGCTTGAACAATAAGTGGTCATATATTATAAATTTTTAAGGAAAATAATAAGGCCAGAAACTTAAAACTTCATTCTGTTGTATGGTATTGTGACTCTTTAAGCTCTTGACATCAGTTATTCCACAATGTAAAATGAGTATCATAGAGCATGTTGGCCAGTTACAAAGAAGTAATCTATCTTTCATTCCATGTAATAATTGAAATATGAATACTTAAGGGTTGAGATAACAAAACTTAAGATTGAAACTGAAGGTACTGGACATGCTATTTGAAGCCACATATGTCACAATTTGTATTTGGTACCTATCTGAATCTTTAGAAAAAGGGATGGTGTTTCAGTCAGACATAACTAATTTGCAGACCATTATGGGAAAACCAGTAAGTTCTAATTAACTGACTAGTTAATAAGCTAGTTAACTGGAGACCTCTAAATACTCTGAGATAGTGGAATTATTTGTAAACAGAACTTAAAAATTACATAAAATCGTAGTTATTAAAGGACTTAAGTGCTGTAAATTATTATAAAAGTCGTTTCTGTGAGAAGTTAATTTTGAATGCTTGGTTCTGATATTTCTTTTATGGAGAACTCGTGGCTCTGTAACAGTCTCAAAACAGTTAAGAAGAGTCACATTTTAAGGAGTATCAAGTCGTATAAAATTAGAATAGCGTCATTACATAGGATGAGATGGGAGGGGGAGTTGGAACTTGATGATCTTTAAGGTCCCTTCCAACTCTAACCATTCTATGGTTCTATGAGATAATCTCCTGGAATGTAACTTTCAACTATACTTTAACAGTATTGATATTTTCTGAGTATAGCTCTGTTGTGAGCCCTGTTCTACCTGTAAGAAGGGGGGAAGTTTTTTTAAGTCCAGTTGTCAGTTCTATGACTATGCTTTGCTGTAAGGGAATTCATGCTTTTTACCATGACTGTCAAGCATGAAAGTATAAGGCTATCATTCAAATTATCTTAGTCGCTAACAGACTAAAAGGGGCTAACTATAAATTCTTGTATGATGTTTTCCAAAATGAATCAAGTTTTTGAAAAAGCAGAATAGAAATGCATCCTAGTTGAGCTGTGATGAGAGCTTATGTTCTAGCCTGTTGTAAATGCAACATAACTTTAACCTACAGCAGAGCTAGTTAAGCTGCAGTAGTTGGTGTCTGGTCTGGACCAATAGATACTGCATACATGTGTGCTGCTCTTCAGCTTTGTTCAGCTACTGTATTTTGCTGGAATAACTTTGTTGTAAATAGCAAAATTTAGCCGGTTTTAGGGAGTGCCAACAATGAACCTCAGCTAGCTAGAGATCATACAGGGTCGTGGTTCTACAAGTTATGTACAAAACCAAATACTTTAGTTGACATTAATCACAGCTTTTTAAAAATTCGTGTTAATCTTGGAGTGCATGGTATGACCAAAATCTAAGAAAATACAGGTGATTTCTAGGCAACTTAGAATAAAACTAGTGCTGTGTTGCTACAGCTAACGCTCAGGCAAGTTGTACTCGTCATTTTAATGCTGAGACAAGCATCCATCACTCTGCTTTAGGTAGCTTACAGAACATTATATCAGACAGATTAAAAACACTGCATATTAACCTCTAGTATATAGGAGACTTGATTAAAATGAGAGGTGAGGCAATCATAGAGTATATAGTACCTGTATTGTTTTCAGAAATGAATATTAAGCCTGTTTTTTGTAACTCCTGAACAACTTTTCAGTGTGATTAGCTCTAAATAATGGAAATGCCCTTAAAATCCTTCCAACTCTAAGATTATGAATTACCAAAAATGTCCATCTTAAATAATAATCATTCAAGTTACTCTATAGAGGGAACATAGAGACTGATGTCAGGAGTACAGAAAATAAGACTGGAGCAGTAAACTTTAAGGTGGTAAGCAGTTTGACTTAATATTAGACTTAACTGAGCAGATATTATCTAGTAATGGTGAACATGGCACTACTGTACTGTAGTAGAGCAATCATTTAATTATCTTATTTTTCTACCTTAGCTGCTTTCCACTGTATAAAACTTGGCAAAAACATAGAGAGACTTGGAAGATAGCAGACAAAGGTGCTATTTTTCAAGTTATCAGATTTACGAAGCTGTCAAAGAAGACAGATGACAGTAGTGTTGCTGAAGAGTCATGGTGTTGGTAGTTGTAGATCTTTTTAACTGCTACAAAAAAAACTATTCAGTTGAAATGTATTGTAGAATTGGAGTGTAAGCTGAGCAAAAAATGCTTTTGGCCCTAATATGCATTGTTAAAACAAAGTTATATTTTAAATAAATATTGTTGCACTCCTAACCTTTATGTTAATACTCTTGAAGTGCAATAGGGAAGTATAAGACAAGTAGTTGACAGGGACTAGATGATTGACTAGCTTTTAGTTACAGGAAATGATATGCCTTTAATATGGATAGGGAAATACTAAGATGGTGTTTGAAGCTGGAGAATTCTTTCATGTTGGCTTTGAGTCACAGATATCTTCACTACTTCTTACTTGTTCAGTGATGTAAAGTTAAACTTTATATAGTTGTCCAGCAAAAGCAAGTCATGCTTCTCATGGAGTTCGGAGGTGATAAAGCACTGTTGAAGTTCCTGACTTAGTCCTACAGCAACAGGTTTTCCAAAAAAAGCTGTCAGCTTGATATGTTAAGCACTTGATCTTGTAATATAGATTTACTCAGTGTTTTACACAAGTATTTTACTTGATCATCTTGGCTGTGTCCTCTCCCCTTCACACTGTTGACTGACACTTCCCTTTCTCCATTTACAAGAGAGAGGTGACCTACAAGACTCGCATTCAGATAAGAACATATCTGCTTCCTGTGTCATCTTTTAAAATGACTGCCTTTGGAAGAGACAACTTTTTGTTAAGAGTTGTAATCCTAGAAATTCTAGAAAGATGTGGCTTGTAAGTACAGAGTCACCTTGTAGAGTGGGTATTGTCAGGGTTAACATAGCAGAGCTGATAATCGTTTTTACTTTGTTTCTTAATATATAGGCCTGTTTTCTGAGAGAGCATTGTGAATACAGACTGTATTTGGCTTGCATGGCAAGATTTTGGTAGCAGGAGGAGGGGGGCTACAGGGATGGCTTCTGTGAGAAGCTGCTAGAAGCTTTCCCCATGTCTGATAGAGCCAGTGCCAGTCGGCTACAAGACCAAGGCCAAGCCCATCAGCGATGGTGGTAGTGCCTCTGTGAGAACATATTTAAGAAAGGGGTGGGGGGAAACTGTTGTGCAACAGCAGCCGGGAGAGAGAATATGAGAGAGCAATGACTTTGCAAACACCAAGGTCAGTGAAGAAGGAAGGGAAGGAGGTGCCCCAGGAGCCAGAGCAGAGGTTCCCTTGCAGCCCATGGTGAAGACCAGGTTGAAGCAGCCTGTCCCATTGTGGCCCATGGAGGTTAATGGTGGAGCAGATATCCACCTGTAGCCCATGGAGGACTTCACGATGGAGCAGGTGGTTGCCCAAAGGAGGCTGTTGACCCTACGGGAAGCCTGCACTGTAGCAGGCTCCTAGCAGGACCTGTGGCCCTATGAAGAGAGGAGCCCATGTTGGAGCAGGTTTGCTGGCAGGACTTGTGATTCCATGGGGGAGTCACACTGGAGCATTGCTGCACCCCAAGGAAAGGACACACGCTGGAGCAGTTTGTGGAGGGCTGCTTCTCATGGGTGGGACCCCATGCTGGAGCAGAATAGTGTGAGGAGGAAGGAGTGGTAGAGACAATGCATGATGAACTGACTTTAACCCTGATTCCCCATCCCCCTGCACTGGTCAAGGGGAAGGAGGCAGGAAATCAGGAATGAAGTTGAGTCTGGGAAGAAGGGAGGGGTGGGCGGAAAATGTTCTAAGATTTTTTTTATTTCTCATTATCCTGCTCTGATTTGTTTGGTAATAAATTAATTTCTCCAAGTTGAGTGTCTTTTGCCCGTGTTGGTATTTGCTGAGTCATCTCACTGTCCTTATCTTGACCCATGACGGTTTCATTGTATTTTTCTCTCCCTGTTCAGCTGAAGGGGAGGAGTGATTGTGTTGGTGGACACTTGGCGTCCAGCCAAGGTCAGCCCACCACACAGATGCTCTTGTATTTTTCTAAAGTGTATATTAGAAGTCATATTGATAAACTGCTTTTTTTTCTGCTGTACAGAAAGAGGTCCTGGCATACCCTTACTGCTGACTTGCATACTGCCTGATACAGTAGGCTTTGGACTTTCAACATTATTTTTAAATATTCCTTGCAAGCTTGGTTAATGATAGCGGTTGTTGTCTTGTGTCCCAAAGAAATGCCAAGATTTTCTACTTGGTGTGTGGAAATCACAGCTAGAAACTGCAAAAGTAAAAAGAACTTTGAAAATGGATGATTGATGAAAGAAATTGTTGGTTTATTCAGGCTGATCTCAGTCTTCATATCTATCATGCTGCCAGAATGGGGGGAAACAAACTGAAGATAACCTTAAGTAAAATATTTAACTCCGTTGTGGAACCTGTGTACATAAGACACTTTGTGGAGAGAGGGTTGCATGGTGTCCTTACCCACTACTTCACTATAGAGTGGGAATGGTTGGAGCCATTGGTCAAAGCCATTTATTTTCAGACATTAAGAAAGCCTTCTTTCATGGAAAGATTTCATAGACATTTGGACAAGGAGGTACTGCAGGGGGGTTGAGAGGGGGAGATGCAGTGTTTGGGGATGTGAGACACGTTGGATGTCTCTACTAAACTTAATTGTAGGTATTCATGTGCTCGTTCTAAGCCTTGTACTGCAACAGCTAGGAAGGAGAACTCTATTAAGAATAGTTATTTAAGGGAAAAGTAAAAATATCAGACTGAAGCTGTTGAAAGTCTTCATCAGAAACATCTGGAAAATAAGTAATAGAGGGAAAACTGAGCGTACTGTACAAGGACTATGATGCTTTGAGAAGGAATTAGAGTTCAATTTGAAGTCAGGAGCCAATCTTGCTTCTCTTGGTAAAAGCTATCAAAGACTTTGAAACAAACTAGGAAAACTTGGGTGCCTTTTATGTATGGAGGGAGCTGATGGGTTTACTTTTTCATAGCAGAAAACAGGTTTTTGCTTTCTTCAGTAATGTCTCCTACACTATTTCAATGAGGGTGGTAAGTATGTAATAGAAAAAGAGATTTATTTTTTTTTTGTGGGTCTTCAGTTGTCCTTGTCCTTACTACAGAATATATGTAATAAGGATTTGAATGGGGCCCAGAGCATGGTAAGAGACAAAAACCAAAATCAAGATGCATTTAACCTAAACCCAAATTTTTTCAGTTTTTTTGCCACTTTGAGCTCCCCAGCCTGCATGAATACTTTATGTTGTGGTTTGTGCAACAACACAAGCTTACATCAGTGAAAGACATGAGAGCTGTTAAATGTTGGGTCATAACCAAAACGTTAAAGAAAATAATCAATAGGAAATCAATGCTTTTGAATGAAGTTCTATTTGAAACAATTAATTTTAAGTGATGTGCTTAATGTTTTGTGAAAAGCATTAAGAACTCAAAGAAGCAGGTATTGGTGATGCCGTGGAATGTTATAATTAAACAGCTTGTTGGTATGTAAGAATTCATGTCAACAGACAAGAGTGGCATTTTCTTAATTTGGAGATAGCAGTTGAGATGTGATTTGCAAGCAAAATATTATGGAATAGAGGTAAGGAACTCTGGCTTTCCTAACTTAATGTTGTTTTTTATTTGGGAAACTTGCTTGGTACAGGAAGTAAAAAAATAAATTTAAGTTTTACATTCAGAAAGCTCTGGGTGTGTCAGACGTTAACTTCACATGTTCTTAGTTGTAATGGGCATTATAAACAAGGAGGGACAACTTTAATTTTGTCATACTTAAACAATAAAGGTACTGACAGACAGTAGAAGTAATCATGCTTATGCATTCTTGGAATACATATAAACATACACTGAATTTATACTACATTTGCAATGAATTTAAGATTAATATCTTAATTAGTGCTTGTAGATAATGCAGCTGGACAGCCTGACAATTATGGAATGAAACAGAAGTTTTGAAGGAAAGGTTTTCATAAAAACACTGGTATATTATTATATTAATAATAGAGTGTAAATGCCACTATTTATTTCACATATGTAATGGTTAAACTTGCCAAGATGCAAATATTACATACTTGTGAATGTGTGTTTTATATTGTGGATGTGGAGAATGAAACTGAAGACCTCAGTTCCAGAGAGAAATAGGTGAACAATTATGAAGTCAGTTTAAAAAAAACAAAGTGTATATGTAGCCTGGAAGATGATGTTGCTGGTACTGTCTGAAATTGTATTTTAAGCTAACAAATCTTGTGTCTAAAGCAAATACATTTTCAAGGAAGAGGGTTTTGAGTTTAACTACTTGACCTATGGATTTGTGGGACATGGGATCACCGGTAAACGTGGATTCCTTAACCTCTATTTCTTTTTTTAAATTATTAAACTCACTTTAGATCAGTTTTTACTAAAATCATAATCTGAATTCCTCTTGTTCACTTTGATAGTGCATCTTCCTTATCCAGTTTCCTGTCTTCTGTCAAATTAATTTCATTTATGTAGAGCTCCCTAACAAATCACCACTTTTACATAGTCAAGTAATATAATTATGTGCTTTGATAATATGTAAAACTTTACTTATGTCAAGCTTAAAATGCTGCATTCAGCAGTGAGGTGCAGTCCAAAGTACAATTTGAAGTGATCATGACAAATGTGCCAATTCTGTATAGCATGAGGGAATTATATGGTAGTCCCTGAGTAGTAAGATTAAAAATCATATCTATGAATATTTAAAGTTATGATCTGTCAAATAACTGGAAGCTTGACAGATCTCCAGTTCTATCTATTTTACTTTCTGTGGTGGTAAATTTAGGGTGCCTCTGTAGTATGGTAGTAGGAGTTCCATGAATTTTGTTTATGGGCATTTAACTAAATAACATGACATAATGAGCTACTTGGCTGTCCATGTAATATTCTCTCTAAAAGATTCAAGCTATAATAACATGTTTAGTGTTTGTTGCTTTACTGATTTTAAAATTACCTTGCATTGGGCAAGGCAAAAAGCTGGTTTTGTTCAGTGCAGCACGGGTATAGAAGCTGGAGTTGCATGTAGCACTGCAATTGACTGGGATAATCTCAGGAGGCTTTCTCAGTGTCATCAATCCATCACTTGCAACCTTATCTTCAATATAAATGCACACATCTCCAGTAGACCTAAAGAACAAAGGAAAAAGTTGAGTGCTGGAGAAGCTTGGTATCTGGCAATCTCTTGTTTAGTTGAATAACCTGACATCAAATCAGTTGATACTTTCCATTGAGGAATGAATATGGAAATTTCTTTGTGCATGAGGGATCAAATTGCTTTTAGGCGGAATGCATAGAAATCATTTTTACTTCAAATGTTCCAGTGTTTTTATTTTAAAATCCTGAAAGCACCTTGCTCAACCTAAGTGTTATTTTGAGATTAATACATGCCATTTTTAACTATGCTTCTTTCACTAATCCCAAGGTGAAGTTAAGTTGTATTAATGCAACAAATGTTTTTGGAGAGAATAGCTTAAAAATCAATAGTTCACGTGCTGCTGACTGCGCACACAACTGATAGTTTTTCATTCTTAGTGCCCTGAACAGTTTCTGAAGTGGGAATTTGATGTGGAATAATTGACTCTGTGGCATAATTGATTAATTTGATCCAGTATTCCTAACTGCTGACTGGAAATAAAGAGGACTACTTGGGTTTTCCGTAATAGACAGCATTCTTCCATGGGGGAGGTAAATAGTAAAGTATGAACAGTGAACACCTGAACAAAAATGCTGCATCTCCTTACTTGGAGGAGAGCAAGATGTCTACTTCAAGATTTATTTTTGTTTTATTTTCTCCCCATACTTCCTATCCTGCTGCAGTATAGCTCAAAACCACGTGTAATGAAGCTAGATCAAAGCCTGTGGAAACAGTAAGACTTTTTGTACTGCTATGAACCTGAGAATGAAAAACTATTCTTGTAGAACATACCCATCAACTTTGCTTTCTTATAAACCCTTAACTGATTTAGCTTGCATTGACATTCTGTGCCTTTTCTGTGTCTTGTCTACTTCTTTGCTCTTTCCATTAGATCCTCCTACTACTACCACTCGACTGCCCACGGTTCCCTGGCATCCTTCGACTGATGGCGTCACAGGTTTAGCAACAGAACCTAGAATAATAGATTTCCCAACATCAACCTTGCCAGCAATGCAGGAAGACACTTGGGGTACCGTCATCGGTAGTGCGGTGGGTGGGGCTCTCTTCCTCATACTTGTCAGTGTTCTGGTTGGAATTATCTGCTATAGGAGAAGACGGACGTTCCGTGGTGACTACTTTGCTAAGAACTACATTCCACCATCAGATATGCAAAAAGAGTCTCAAATAGATGTTCTTCAGTCAGATGATGTGGATTCTTACCCTGGCAGTATAAAAAAAGAAATAAAGCATCCAATGAACAGCTTAATATCTAAAGATTATTTAGAAGACCCTGAAAAACCAGAGTGGAACAATATAGACAATATTAACAGGTACCAGGAACGTTATGAAAGACCAATGGATTACTATGAAAGTGGAACATTGGGAATGAAGTATATGGGTGGTGAATGTTATGATGACAATGAAGAAGACTTTGTTTCTCACATAGATGGCTCGGTAATATCTCGGAGGGAGTGGTATGTGTAGTAACCACTGAAAATTAAACATGTACCTGCAGTTCATTTCATTGGCTGATCACTTTCAGATTGTTTATACTTACACAAGAGAAGGAATAAACTTTTTGAAACTGATTTTTTTTCTGAAGGTTTTTATATTGTGACTTGACAAATGGAAATACTGAATCTAGGGAAAATGTATTTGAGCTACTTTTTTTCCCAATGCTGTACTACTGTTTAAGATTTGAGTTTTAATGCAGAGTGCTTATATTGGTCTATGTCAGAGGTAAAAAAAGGCTAAATTAAAGTTGTCATTCAAAATTGTTTAAGAATAGAAAGTGGCTGTCTTGGCTCTCTGATTGAAAAGCGAGTTTACCTAAGGCAATGATCAAACATAATCTTTTGGAGCATTTGCTTTGCAGATTAAGCGAATTACTCCAATTGAGATACCATACATGCTCAACTTAATGCTTCTGTATAGAAAACACTTTACCAATTGAAATTAGTTACAGCAGAATGAAAGCTTTATTTTTAGTTGTTTTCTGCACAAAAAATGAATACCTCTTAGCATTTTAATGAGCCTTCTTGTAACTATGTACTTAAAAGAAGTCATTGCACTGAAACTAACTTATGAAGAAAATCTTGAGGAGTAACTGTGTAAACAGGTCAAAGGTTTGTCTTTGAATAGGATGAAAAATTATTTTTTTTATAGTAGCTGATTTCTAAAGCCTTATGCTAGTGTGTGTATATATACATATAATAAGATATTTTGTTAGGTTGTAATTGGCAGTATGTCAAAACTCATTAACGAAGATGACTCTCTTTGCAAGTACACAAGGTACAAGTTTAGAGACCTGTTTTTGAGGCTTTGTTGGAATCTTACCATTGCATTTGAAAGTTGGAGGATTGGACTCAACCAAGAAGCCAACTAATAGATTTCAAAGGTGGAAGCTAATGCAAATTTTTTCCTGGGTGCCAATAAACATTAAGCATGCTAAGAGGTGTCAAAGCATTTGCTAGACTTTTTATGCCCAGAAGTTAAAACAGCGGTTTTACGCTGCTTCTGAATAAGTTACAATGCTTGCTTTGAAGAGGGTAACTACAGAATTTCAAATTATTAGTAGAGAAGTGGACATTGACATTGCTACTTCATAGAGTGAAAACACACTATTTGATGGTCCAACTACAGAATGTTTGAAACAGGAGTTAAGATAAATTGTGCAGTCTCGTACCGCAGTGGGTTTGTTCTCCCTGCAAATAATCAATACTGATTTAACAACGTATTCCAGTTCTTCTTTAAAATGGCATTGTATGTAGGACATCTCATTTGACATCTGAAGCTGTTCTTTGTCATAAGCACTTTCACCAAACTAATTCTGCTGATTATGTAGGGAAGAATGAAATAACTTTAGATGAATTACAGAACAATTATAAATTCATAATTAGAATAGTAGATACTTTGAAGTGCCATTTTTAAGAGTTTAGCTCAAGAAGATGAACCTGATAAGGCTGTTGGTATTTGAAACCTGAAAAGGGAAAAATCTCTGCTACCTTTAAAATGAAATAGGCTGCATAGTTATGGCTGCTTCATGAACATTCATGCTGGAAGTTCTTTTCTATCCTCATGATCTTTGGTAGCTTACAGCATTAAGAGCTTCACTAAAATAGTTGTATTGAGCGTTGTAGACAATACACTGTGATTGCATATGACTGCATGTCTTTAAAAAGATTACAACAGCAGCTTTATTTGAAATTCAAATGGAAAAGCATCCCCAAACAACTTAAGTTCATGTCTGGATTAATGGAGTACTGATACATGATTGACCAAAGTCTCAAGAACAACAGCAAATTATATTGTGTGTCTCTGTAGTTTGAGTGCAAACACAAGAAAAGGAGTTAAATTTCTAGCAGAAGTTTCTGATCCAAATTATTCTGGAATAAAGAGATAATACCTCTCTTCAAATAAAAAATACTTGATATATCATCTTTAAAAGATGGTGTTACTTGGAAATAAACATAACCATAAACCTGTTTTCCACATGGGATATCTTGCTTTTGTCTCTGTGGATTTTTTGTTTTGATTTTTAAAGAAATAGATTATATATATATATTTAATTCCTATGGGTTAAGAAGTTGAAATGTTTTGAAGTTGATAATAGGGATAGGGCTTACGCGTGTTGCAATGTTTTGTACATTATGTCTGCTGTAAAAAGAATTGATTGTAAGTACAAATGGCTGTTGTGTGAATAAACTTTTTGTTACATTCTGGAACATAGGTAGTGTTCAAAAATGTTTGACAGATATATTCTTAAAATTGAAGATGGAAAAAACAAAATAAAGCCAGCGGCTGGGTATAAGGACCTGAAGTATTTAAGCTGTTTAAGATGGGCTTTTTTAGCATTTTCTCTTGGTGACAATAAGCATATAAAACAAGTATCTTAAACTATTTGAAGAGTATGAATGTTGAGAATGATAAATAGGTATAGGTAATGTCCAGATAATTTCACTTGAAGCACAGCTGATACACTGTCTAGGATTCACATTCTTTTAAAAGAATTTTTTTGTTTTCGGTTGCTGTAGCTCTGCTTAAACGTATTTATTGGAGTGAATCAATTCCCATCTGTTTCTGACCAACTTGTAGTTCAAATGCTGTGCAGCTGTTACCATGTATCGTAGGTGCTCTCTGGCTTGTTCAGCTTGGCGCAGTGGTCTGGGTTTCTGGTCATTCCTTTGGTTAGTCTGATATAATTTTGCAGCCTACTTTTTTTGCTCAAGCAATTTCAGTTTCTGTATGTTGCTATGCTTGCGGGGGTATTGTTATTTTTCCTGGTGTTCAAAGGTAAATGGGTGGCTATTGCTATCTTACCCAAAAACTTTAGTTGAAAGTATAATACTTTGATGTTTTGATATTATAGCAGAATTTACCAGAAAAAAAACCACAGTGTAAAGTTGGTACAGTATGAAACAGTCAAGTAACTCTTCTGAGAAAGTTGTGCTCACAAGACCAAAGTGTCTTCATGAATTCTACATGAAACGCTATATATTAGTTACCTGTAACTTTATCATTTAAAGAGGGAACTCATTGTAAACTAAACTTAAGGTAATTAAAATGTAGTGTTTAAGTGAGCCTTTCAGTGATTCATGTGCCCGTTCTTCAGGAGAAGATAGGAATGACTGGTACTGAGAGACAAATGGAGCTTCTGCCAAGAAAGCTACTCTTTAAAATAGAACCATAATCACTGAAGGTGATGTGTTACTGTGATCTTCCAGGGTGAATTAGCTTCCTGTTAGTGTTAATCTGTGACTTTATCCCTTAATGTTAAGTCACTAAATGCTTATTTCAGTCTTGTTCCATGTGCTTAAAGATACCTGCATGCATCCAGGGGAATATTGCTCTCATGTTGTTCGTATGCAGTGAGAGGACAGGCATTCCTGTATCAGATCGGAAATAAGATGTTTTGGGGTTGTTTTGGTTTGTTTTTTGTTGGGTGGGTTTTTTTGTTTTGTTTTTTTTTTTAAATTAAGGTATGAGAAAAGTTTGCCTTTATCTAGCTTTCCACCACACGGGCAGAACAGCATTAGAACTATGAGGAATTGATAAAACAGGTTGGATAGGTATTTTGTTTTTTTGACCTGCGAATAGAATATGTAGCTGGAGAGGCTCCTGAAGTTTCTTCTGGTAAGAGATTAATTAGAGTATTGCCTGTGTGTGTTTGGATAAACACAGCATATGATCTTTTCTGAAGGAATATACCTGAAGTAAACTGCATTACAAATAAGTTGTAAGTAGAGAGCTCTGTTAATGTTGAGTTTCTTTCCTGTTACCTTTCTTATCCAGTAACCAATGTAGATCAGACAGTTATTTCTGTAATCTACCTATATATTACAGGTAGAAGTTTTGGCGAAACTCATGGGAATAATGCCAATTGTTCAACTTTTTGTAAACCTTTTTTGCAAGTTTGAAACACTGGTGATATTGTATTAAAATATACTAACAAGTTTCACAGCTTTACAAGATTTAAAACTTTTTAAGTTCCTAATATAGTGAAATGGGTGACCTTCAAAGACTGGCATGTGTGTTAATTAGTATGAGAGTTGCAAAACATTAGATTTGACAGTGCTGAGGTCAAAAGAAAAACACTTCAAAAAAAAAAAATAACTTATCTCCTCTTGTTAAAATTCATTTATAAAAAATACTTTCTCATAGCTTGAAGTGTGAAGTCCTAGAGATGACAGATGGTCTTAGGGGTTGCTTTGATTAGCGTAAGCGAAGTATTAGTGAGTTTGCATGTTCATTGCTCCTTGTAGTATGTCTTTTTTTCCCCTTATTTTAAGTTTCCCTTTTTCATTTCTGCAGACCTCAGGGGCTTTAAAGAAAGATTGCCAATAGAGCCATAGTTGTCTAGCTTTTTGAATTAACACCTCGTTTGCTCATGTAAGTGCAAAGCATGTGTTCTGTAACTTCATCTTGCCTTGAAATGGAAAATAAAAGCATGCAGCTAGTATTTATTAAAAGTAGACAATGAAATTTTTGAAATGATATTAATGATCCATGAGCATGGAGCCAAGACTGCAAGGCTGTTAGCACAGGACGAGGCTTTGTTTTGTCACGGAAGGAAGAAACATTTCTCAGAGCAACGCTGAAATAGCTTATCTGAGTATTTGAAGTATGAGAATTTCTTTAAGGTGTAACCTATGCTATCACATTGCAGATATGCCATTTAAGCAGACATCTTCTGTTGCTGTAGCAGGGGCTGTGATTGGAGCAGTCCTTGCTCTGTTTATCATTACCATCTTTGTGACAGTGCTGCTGACCCCAAGGAAAAAAAGGCCATCCTATCTTGACAAAGTGTAAGTATGTGTTGGGTTTGTTTTGTTTTTTTAATTGAAAGCAATATGCAGAAAGCATTCATTCTGTACAGGATTTAAAGGTCTGAGTCTCCTTAGCAGCTGTGCAGCTGTCATAATTTCAGGGGTTTATTTACAGAGTAGACAAATGTAAAATCACTTATGTTTCTGAAAAAGAATTGAGGAAGCTAAGAATGACTTCAGAGGTAATATAATTCTTTATCTCTTCAGAAGTGTTTTTTTGAAGGAAAACTGCTCATTGGTTGAACTGGAGGGCAGGGGAGAGATCCATTTTGACTGATGCCACAGACTGCTAGTTTATCATAACTGTAGGTCTAACATGAGAGCAAATTAACCATGTTTTGCAGAGTAGAAGTCCACTAAGAAATATGTGTAAAATGAAGCCATCACCCATGGACGTGTTTGCTTAGAAATGACTGACTTAACCAATATTCTAGAAAGCACATTATTTCTTCAAGTCTCTGATGCAGACATGTGGTTTACTTTTTTAAGCACCTAATATGGTCAAACAAAAGCAAGCAAAAAAAGTCTGAAAAGTTTTTGTTAGTTTAAGTGGATGATGTCTAGACCTTGCTTGGAACGTGCATAAAAACTGATGATGACTTTGAATATATGTAAATAAAATTCTTTTCACATATGCTGTGTACAGTTAACACTTAAACTGAATGAGAAATGAAAATGTCTGTCATATCTGTGAATACTTAATGAGGAGTAGAATAAAGTAATGTATAGAATTTAGCATAAAATAAGTTTCAACATTTGAATCTCTTGAGCTAGCAAAAGGAGTCAAGTGTTTTCTTAAAACTGGGTAATTTCTAATGTCGTTAGAAGCACTGATTTCTTGTTTATTTATTTTAAATTCTGTAGCTGAAGCATATTTACATGAATAGTTTTAAACATTTTAATTTTTATAACCATTTGCTGTCACTGAAAAAGTTACAGTACAGAGGTCTTGCATGTAATAATTGGTTCTAAGGCTTTCTTGAAGGTTTTTCAAGCTGTATCATGAACAAGAAATGATGACAGACGCTAATAGTCCCTAATTATACTTAGTTGGAGAGGAGAGGGGGTGGCGAAGGAGAGTTCAGTCTACTTAACACCTTATAGACAAATAACAAATTATAGACAGTGCTTTTCTACAAAAAGTATGTGGCTGAATTATTGGCAGTGGTGGGTGTATTATCTTTACAATACTCCATGTATGTGTCATTGCTGACTCAAAGGTGTGTGTCCCTGAGTGTGAGTGTTGGATGATTTGGCAGCTAAAATAAATAATATTTAACTGACCATTCAGTTGGACTTCACAAACACGACATGTCATATTTCATTCTTTCTTTACTACAGGATTGATCTTCCACCCACTCACAAACCATCCTTATGTGAGGAGAGAGCATTCTCTGTACCACAGAAAGAAGCTATGCTTCAGGTGAGTAAGTGGTGTTATACATATATATTGTCAATGAGGTAGGAAAAGTGTTAACTTTGATTTATTCTGTTGATTTAATCTGATTTTTGCTTCCCTGGCAATGTGTGGAGTTTTTTGATTGTTGATTCACAACCAAGAAGTTTCCCTACACATGTGATACCTGAGTCTCATGTCCTTGGTGTTAAAGTCATCCATAAAGGTTAGGAAACTGGTAGATCCTTTTCATGTCTCTATTAGTGTTTAACAGACTTTGCTCCTCCTGAAGTAAAAAAAGCTGTAGTTGAAGTTCTGTGGTGATGAAGAGAATATACATAGTTTTTTAAAACAATATTCATATGGGGGGAAAAAATAAACTTGGTAAGCTTAACAAGTGTCTTCAACATCATCATCTTCCTTGCTAGTTAAAACTGCCATTCTTTTAAGCTGTTAAGGTTTGAGTGCTGGGGATATATTGGGGTTTGGGTATTTGCGTGGCTAATTTACCAAAGTATGGTTTTGATTCCCAGAGAACATCACTAAATCACTTTTAAATGCTTGCAATTATGTAACTTCTAATTTTATCTTTTTACTTGGATTTATATTTAACAGCAACAAAAGACTCTACTAATTCTGTGACAAGTAATTGAATTTTTAGTATGCTTTTATGGGTAGCTTCGTGTAATCTAAAGTAACGCTGTCCAAACAAGACAGCAATAGGCAATGAAGGTCCTTACCAGCATTTAGTGTTTGTGCGAGTGTAGTCTGATGTAACAGGATCATAGAGGTGATACTAATTCTAGCAAATGAGACAGTTAAAATTGGTGGGGAGCAAGGAAGGGTAGGACCACTCTTCATAACTACAGCGGGGTTTTGCACTGGATTGGGCTACCTGAGAAACTCCAGGTGAATTCAAAAGGCTTCTTTTGCACAAGGCAACACAGAAGGGACCCATATATGGGAGACGGCTTCAGTTAACAGCATTGATTATTACACTTCATATCATAAACCAGTCTGAGGATGAAAAGTATAGATCCTGACTGTAGCCCCTGAAGTGTGAATGTTTTTAAATACATATTAAATCAGTTAAGCTGATCTTTCGATTTCAGCTTACACTGAAGAAAAATTTAATCACCTGTCAGTATTAGTGAGAATTAGATTGTAATTGTTTGTAACGGGATTTTTGTTCCAACTTCAGTACTTTGTATAAATAATGTGATTCTAACCACTGATATGCTGAATTACAAGCCTGAGGTAATTCAGGTAATCATTTGTGTATAACGGATACTGTTTTTCCAATACTTTGATGTAACTTTGAAGCTTTAAGGACCAATAAAAGCCTTTTCTTTTTTTTTTTCTGATAGAGGAAGACCCTAGGAAAAAAAATCTTCACCCATCTTCAAGGATGGATTTGATATAGTAATACTGAAAATACTCTTGTAGTTTTCTTCGTGTGTTTGGTTACTAAAGCTCACCAAATATGAGTTGCTGATAAAAGCTGTCCTCTTTCTCTTGAAACTAATGCATGAAAAGAAAATTGTGTATTATAAATAGTACTTTTAGTAATACTTTGCTAGTATTGTTACTGAATGAAGAAGAAACTTCTCTGAGATTATTGCTACTTTTACTAGCAGCCTGGTGATTATAATATGAAGGTGTAAAACACTGAATTGGCAAAAAGCATAATAGGCTTTTGTCTTCTGATCTTGAAGGTGGTATAACACCTAAGATGACATAAAAAAACCAATGCTTTTTTGTGCTGTGTAGTAACTCTTTCTTCTGTTGCTACGATACTCAACAAATGCAGTATTGATGACCCATACTTCAGCTAATACATTCCTATGATTTAAGTAATATGGTAAAAGATTCTTGCTTACAAAATCAGACGATATGGACTACTTTGTTATTTGTGCATATATAGTGATGCTAGATGGCAAAATGACAACCAAAGGAACTGCAATTATTTATCCTTTATAGGACTACACATAAAGTACATCCCTTATTGTTTTCCTCTTCTGAACTCTTGGCTTGGAATTCTTTCTTAGTTTTGCTTACTGTGGCTTCTATTAGTGAGTACTTAAGAACTAAGAAAAGCTGAAGCTGACTGTAGTCTTTGTTAAGCATATAATAAAATGTTTTATCCAAATGTATTTTGTAAATAAAGACCCTGAACAGGCTGAATCAAACAGTCATTTCTCTCAAGCTGGATAAATGCAGTTTTAAGTTGTTTTGGGAAAGAGGGGAGAGAGATCTAGTTCTTTTTCAGGCTAGATGTTAACTATGCTTTATTTTAAAATAATGGTTGTTGGTATAACATTGTCAGTGTACCTGTTCCTTCTGTGGAAGTCCAAAACTGAAAAGAACTGGAGCTGGAGGCTAGGTCTTTATAGCTGGTTCTACCTATAATCAACATGTACTCTCTGTTATACTTGAGGCAACAGCTTCTGCTTTGTCTAATAGAAGTAAGTGTCAAAATAGTAGCTTTAGCGAAGAAGTGCTTGGTTCCATTGTTTTGCTGTAATAAACTAACACTCGAATAGCTGTAAAGAGGTAAAAGAAGCAAGTTAGCAACCTGTCACTGTGTCTTGTCCTACTTGACTAAAAGTCTGTACTAGCCACACAATTTGTTCCAAGTGCTGTTTGAACTGCATTGTTTAGTCACAAATGACAAGCATGCTGGTGAGCCTCTCTCTAGGTAGTTCAGATATAAGCTGCTGGTTACACTGAAAAGAACTGCAGCAAGTGTCACTGCATTGTCAACAACAATAGATGATCAAATTTGAGTGAAAATTATAGGCTGCATGAAGGTGCAAAGCAAAGTTAAAGGAGGGTGAACTTAGATGGTGTCATCTGCATACTCACAATAACTGATGATTAAAAGTGGATTGATACAATTTAGGCTGATTCTGCTAAGTTGTTATATGTAACGTGCAAATTTTTAAATTGTCTGTATGGTTATTGTTCAAATCATGCACAGCAGCTTTTTTGGATCTTATGAAGTATTCCAGAAGCAACTAAGCTGAAATATTCCTGTTTGTGTCCTAGCAGTCGATATATAACTAGATTTTACCCATATCTGAGTAGATATGTGTTGATATTAAAATGAAGGAGGGTATTGTAGACATAGGATAATACTGGGTCACCAATGTCTTTCGTAGTGACTCCTTCAGACTTGGAGTTACTGGTAAGTAATGGTAAGTAACTTTAAGTATGCTTTAAGTATACATTAGCATTTACATGCTAACATTAAATAATAAGCTACGTGTATGTAAAAGTACTGTGTAACTGAATACTCATAGTAATTTCTCTATACTGGTGTTTAGAGATACCAGTTTATGTATTTATGTGAATCACTTAAGAATCAAGAAGAACCAGTTCACTTATAGCCCTAAAATAGTGAGACAGAAGTCCACAACATAAGAATACTATATGGAAAAAAGGAAACATGGCAATATAAATAGTTTTATTTACTGTGAAGACTGCAGGATCATCTTCATCAACTTTTTTAGCAACAAAGCTCTTGCTTTTGTCTGGGTAGTTGTTTGTTTTAATAATCATTGTCATGGAAATACTGTTTTATTACTCAGAACTATTTTTTGCATGTAATAGGAAAGATCAGTGAGCAGCCTGAAGGTTATGTCCTTGGTGAGAGAGTGGTCTCTGCTTGGCAACTGAGTTTCAAGGCAAATCAGGAGGAAGTTGAGCAATGGAAGAATTCCAGTGGCTTAAAGAGGAATTCCTTTGTTGCATAATATTTATAAAAAGGAGTGGGTACGAATTCAGGCAATCCTTTGAATCATTAGAATTAGTTTCACTGTATTTCAAAGAATATATCGCTAAGAAGTAAAAGTTCTTTACTAGCCTAGAAACACGACTGAGATGGATAGTCTTTGACAGTGTGAAAGAGCTGAAGTTATGTCTAGCTTGACAGGTGCTTCTGAAGGAAAGAGGAAAAAACATTGTTTTGTATAATGCAATGCATGAATGTTCAGAGTTCTCAAAATATTCAGAAATGAATAGGGTTTTTTTTTGTAGCAACAGAAATAAGTGGAGAAGAGAAATACAGCCCCATTAGTAATTCTAGCCATGAGAAGACTGACTTTAGGCTTGCAACTTGTAAGAATACCTCATATACTTAGCCAAGCAGCCTGGTCAAACACTAAAACTCTTCAATTGTGATATCTTTACTCCTTTTTAAATCAGGAAAGAAGATAATGCAATTGTATTAGCATAGTTAAAAACATACAATACCATTTACTGAATGCTGTTATTTCTGGATCAAATTTGAAAAGATCATCCACAGTACTCTTAAACATAGCATAATATTGATTCGTTTATAGAGCATGGCTCTTACACTC
>VXAK01006935.1:27366-39528 GCA_013399435.1 Arenaria interpres | reverse complement strand
TATGATTCTATAATTCTATGATAGTCATCAGAGTGACTTGGGCTTCAGACTGGATGCTAAAGTTGAAGGCATGAAGTCTAAATGTACTACAAATACAAAACACTTAATTGCTAAGGGACTAGAAAGTAATTTTCTGTTAACTGAGACATCACACATTATTAACCCCAACACCAGAGAAAAAATGGGAAATGCTACGGAGCCTTTGCTTGGTACAACAAAGTAGAAAGGACCATAAAATGTGAGAAAATCACAAATAAACAGTTTGTCTTACAATAACTACTCTGTAATTCCACAGAAATAACCACTAACAGCAGAATTACACCGTATTGATTTCCCGGTGTTTCAGCAGAGAAAGAGAGACAAGAAGAGGGAGAAACAGATGGAAAGAAAGGGAAGGAGGAAGAGAGGATGGGAGGGAGACAGGAAGGGAGAGAGCAAAGAAGAAAGGAAAAAGAACAAACCAGCTTGAGTCCAGAATTACCCAGAATGAAATAGTTTTCCAAAAGTGGTAAAATCTTTTGCTGTTATTCTTTTAAGTGAAATCATTTGGAAATCTTAATCTTTGTGTAAGGAGAATCTGGCTGTACGATATACTCAGTTTAAATGTATATAGCAATTACTTATTGGCTAACACAGAAGATAGTCCAGATTTAATGAGCTGTTAGGCTCCATATGCTCACAACCCTGAAGGCTTTGGCTGACCAACAAGCACCTTGTGGAAAGAGCAGTTCACCTCCATAGCTGCCTATACTGAATTCTCAGCCATCTTTCCCAGCCTCCATCAACACCGAAGCATCAACTAAATGTGATGGTCTGACTATTCGTCATTAGACTTCATGATTTTTTTCTTTGAAGATTTTAAACCTTTTCATGTTGATGTTTCCCGTCTTGAATCCAGAGCTACTAGCAATACTTGTCTCAACAATTCTTTTTCTGTCTGTAATTTTATATTTTTCTACAGACTTCATCACATGACTTTGTCTCATGACTTAGCCACTTTCTCAGCAACCAAGGCAAAGCAATGGGGTTATATCAGAGTGGTCCCTTGGAGCTTGGAAACACGTGGATCCGCACCTGAGGTGGGTGGAGGAAGCTTATGGGTGGGTTTCAAGGGAAGAAGGATACAAAACTCAAGTAACATCCTTAAGTGTTTCAACTAGATATTTGATCATTAGTTTTACTAAAACTACATGAATTTACACCACCTGAGTATCCAGGTCGCTGAACTGGAGTAGAAAACCTAATTCAGCCATGTGCAGACTTCCATCTTCAATAGTTTGCTGTCAATGTGATATCTCTACAAGATATTAGTTCAGAAATAAGAAATCTTTATCTGCATATCCATGATATGCTCTTGGCAAGAAATTAAAAAAACCCAAAACATCTCAAAAACCCTAACCCAAACCAAAGGTTATTTTATAATAAAAAATAATAAATCAAGAGGAAGTTATCAATCCTGATAATGTAGAACTGTATACATGGATTGTTTTCCAGTGGTCATGACAGGACAAGAGGAAATGGGCAAAAACTTGAGTATAAGAAGTTCTACCTAAACATGAGGAGGAACTTCTTTACTGTGAGAGTGGTAGAGCAGTGGAACAGGCTGCCCAGAGAGGTGGTGGAGTCTCCTTCTTTGGAAACATTCAAAGCCCACCTGGACAAGTTCCTGTGCAATGTGCTATAGGTAGACCCACTCCGGAAGGGGGGTTGGACTAGATGATCTCCAGAGGTCCCTTCCAACCCCATATGATTCTATGATTCTGTGAAACTTAACAACAGTAAGGTACCTCTGTACAATTCGCTGTAGTATGGTAGCTTGGTCTGCTCTGTCTGTACAATACTTCAGTTAAGTCTGCTGCAGCTTAGTGACATGAACAAAATAAACTATTGAGGTGTTTCGAAAATGTATCTTCTTTACATTCTGAATTGTCATTTGAATTTCACAACTCCAGAGATGGAAATTAAATACTCTTAATTTGGGGAGTGATTTTTATGGTGTTCATAGATTTCAATGTAACTCCCTGTAGATGTAATATAAGTGCAGAAATTCTCAGGATTGGGACATAACTGATTCTTAAATCATAATGCACTCAAACTCAAAGAAATGTTAAAAGGTAATAATGTCTCTACCTTGTTGCAAATTCTACCTATGGTAGATGATGATATAATATTGAGCGTGCAGTAATTGTCTTCTCCAGATGGGAAGTCCTATGAAAAATAGTTTTATTTGTATTCATCAGTAATACATCTGCTTCCAGACACATTCGTTTCAAAGACTTTAATGTTCACATCATTAATTCCAATCCATGGTGGAATGCCTAAATGAAAATAAAAAGACTCTTGTCAAAATTGTAACTATAAAAATTGTTATAGACAGTCATATGTCAAAGTTTGGTGGATTTTATATTTGGTTGCCAACATTTCAACAAAGCAGATGGAATTAGGATATCTGTCTTCTATAAGAATCTCTGACATAAATAGGTGCGTGACAGTCAGTATCTTTCTGGAGATAGGTTCTCAGAAACAGGCAAAAAAAGGAGAAAAATCCATTTTGATTCATTTGTAAAATGAAATAATCATTGTTAACCAATCTTAGAATACTTGCTCTTATCCCCTGTAAGTAAAAATGTTCATTTCTCTTTGTGATTTTTTTAAACAATTGTAAAAACATGGATGTAAAATTTCCTTTAAATTTCACTCATTCTTTGGGAATATATTGTTTTATGATATTTTCTTGAGAATTTTCAACTGTCAAGCTTGTGGTTTTTTTTCCAAAAATCCCAAAATACTGGAACAAGAAGCTATTTGGAAAATATGGGAGTGTTGGAGACAGGTTCTAGTCTCTCCTCCTGTGGAGATGGGTGTTGCAACAGTGATGATTAATCCAGATGTTTAACAGACCTATTCTGAAGTTAGTCATACAGAATCACAGAATCATAGAATTGTCTAGGTTGGGAAGGACCTTTAAGATCATCTAGTCCAACCATCAACCTAACTCTGATAAAAAAAAAAAACAAAAAACAAAAAAGCATAGCTTTGACACAGAAGTTTCTAGACCTTCTCTTTATTCCCCAAGAAGACAAAATGGGTTTTAAATGCACCCATCTAAAAAAAATACCAAACCAGATTTTATTTGAGCATAAACCACAAATACTTGAAAATAACTGAATGAAAATTCACCTTTTACCACCATGTAGTTGAATGCAAGTTCTCGCTTCTGGCCTTTTTCTGTAATTAACCAAGATCACCGAGAGTATCAGAAACATCCCAGTTACCTCTGGTCTTCGGGAAATGCTGTCTGTACCCTTTGTGGTCCGGAAGTCTGCTGTCTCATCTTCAGGCAGCTTCTAGGTCTCCCTGCATGAATCTCAGGTTCCTGCCTATATCCTGCATCTTTTTTTTCATCTTTGTCTGTAATGTCCTGTAGGCTCTAGGAAATGTCCTTTCTAATTTCTTCTTGGGCTCACTATGTGGACTGTAGTCTACCTCTTCTCCTTTAGAGTTTCACTTGATCTGGTTAGTTCTTTAAGAAAAATAACAGGTAACTATCCTCAATAAATAATACAAATATCCTTGCTAACTACAAAAATAAAAATAAAAAAAATTCTAGGCTTGGTGATCTTTTTTTCCATCTGTGCTTATGTGGAGGCTGCAAGTGTTTGTTCTCCATGCCCCCTGCTGCATTATCTTTGTTTCAGAAATCCCTGAATACAGGAGTCCTTTGTATACTACCCTGGCATGCAGCTTTGGTTATTATGGCACATATACACCTCCACTGCAAGAATTTCAATAGATGTTTTTTGTTTCCAAATATAAAATTAAATATTTGTTTGCAATTACTTTCTTCATGAATTTCTGAAAAGCACTTTTTCTCTTAGACTCTTACTCCCAACATTTAAGGGAGAATTTAGATAACAGTTTGTAGCCTAATATGTCTAACATTATCAGTAGATGATCCTTGAGTAGAGATAACATCTTCCCTCCTGGTCTCTGGCAGAGCCTGAGCAAGACAGAGCCTGTCTTTGGTAACCTTATGACTAGTGATGCTGGCACAAGGCTGAAATGGGATTTCTCTGTGGAAACAATAGATAAGTTTGACTAAATGGCTAATGCTCTAACAGATTTATTCTAGTGAATTTTCTGCAGGCAAAGATAGCTCCCTTATATTAATGGTAGCAGAAGGAAATACATTTAATCACTAACTAGTGCAGACACATTCCTCTTGTTGTGGCTCCACTTCAGGACAGTGGCTGTATTTGGTAGAGGTGAAAGGAGGACAACTAAGAAAAGTAACATTTTAAACTGCCATGCCAAGACTTACTCAAATATGTCTCTCAGTGTGCAGTGCCATGACATTTACACCAGTTCACACTGATTATTTGGAGCTTAACATTGAATTTGATTGTTTTGACTGTCTAGGTTCCTAGAGGCCAAACAACATGCGTTATAAAAATGGCAATTTAAGGAGTTTAACTTAAAAGCCAAGAGGGAAATTATGCCAGAATAGGAAAAATAAATCTATTGACCAAAATTAATACTTATGGACTAGAAAGTTCTATGTCTAAAGAATTGTACCTCTTGGAATATAATGTTAGTCCTGTGCCTAGGTATTTGCATTATTGATGTACTTATTTCAGGTGCATTTCTTGCAAAAGTGGAAGTGTTCTGTTCAATGTTTCCTGACAGAATTAGTGTTTGAGATGGGAAACATGTAGAAGGCTCAGTTTTGATATTGGTAGCAGCTTATTTCCTCATAATATTTCCACATTAACCCTTCACTGTTCAGTACAGAATTTTAAAGCATTACATGGGTCAGCAAATGATCTGGATGCATTTGGATTTTTAACACAATAAATTGTTCTATACTAGTATATAATTACCACCTGTACATGAAGATGTGTGGAAGGCAATTTTCATGACCATTTGGAAATCCCTAGCTTCTCTACTCACAATCTGGAACTCAAATATTGTGTCTTAGCTTAAGGAACACTGTGCCTGAAAAAAACCAGACACATACCTTTTAATACCTTTGCTGCTAAACAAAACAAAATAAAACAAAAAAGATCGTGTTGAATTTTTTTTTACATTAAAAGTAGCAGAACAAGCTGGGTGAAGGCTCTGTCTTCAGTGTCTCACAAGATCAAAAGAGTTTCAAAGAGTTATTGTGAGATTAAATATGTCAGGAGACAAACATGGCTGTGTCGTAAAACATTACTGTTAATGAAGACTCATGTTAAAACTCTTCATTTTTTACAAGATAAAAGACAAATAATCATGGGGAAATGTCAAGGAGCACTGCATCGGAGTGGCATATTTTCAGCTCTAGACATAAGGCATGCTCATTATTTCTACAATTCTGTTGGCTCCAGTGAAGATTTCACTCACCTCTGTTGATTTTCATGCATTTTCAGTGTAAAAACCTGCGTCATACTTACCAAAAGAGAGTAGTCAGTGGGACTTACTTCTAGATCCCATGCTGCTCCAAGTGTATATCCCAAATTTGTGCTGAGAGAGGCACTTCTAAGGACAAACCAGCAGTTTGCTTCCCATGGTCAATCTGTTCTCAGGCTAGCAGATCAGGAGGCAATTGTCATGATGAGTGAATACAATGTTTTCCGATGAACATCATGAAAAGATATGAGAGTTTTATTCTGAGATAGTATCAACTTAGAGGGATTTTTAAAATGACATATTTTCCTTTTGAAGGCTTTACTATGACAAAACTTCTAAATCATTTGATCCCAACCTGAGATGCAATAGATTCTAATTTCCTTATCACCATTTTTATACAAATCTTTCCCAGAAAGAATTTGTAAATGTAATTGCACTAGTTCTTTTATGGATGTAGAAAAGGCTTCTTTTTATTTGTATTTCATAAATTCTGTCTTCTAAATAATATCCATGTCAATATCTTCAATTTTAAGATGATAAAGTGGAAAGTAATGTATTTTCTAAGTAAGTCTGTGACTGACTTTGTAGAGGATCATTCTTCACCTTAACTATTTCAAAGAAGGTACTACAATGTTTTACATAAAGAACGTTTTATTTAAAGGCAAGAAACTGAACAGTATAGGCAATGATCAAAGCAAGGGGAAAATAGGACTCATTGCATGTTAGGACACATCACCTGCATTTTTTCACCACTTTGCAGGAAAAGGGCTAGTATGCCTGCATTTTTTTCATCAGAAATTCAGACAGTTCACTCAACACTTCTGTTCACCTTCATGGAGATTGAGTGAGTGTGAATGCTTTCGCCAGTATTTTCCCCAAATTTCGCTCCCTCTTTTTTTTAATATTTTTTTATTTTTTTTTCTTTTTTTTCCTCTTTTTCTTCATTTAAGGGGCTTATTTTCCATTTCTATCCTCTCCCATGGCACATTTACTTCATAGAAGCTCATCGGCTTTTGGTGCAGTCATAGAGGTCATGATTTTTTCTTCTCCATTAACACTCCATTTGTTAGATAGAATAAAGTGAGGACAATCACCAACATAGGGCTTGATATGATTTACATTGGGATTTGTGTGTTCCTACACAAATTTAACTCAAATTAAAGATCTCATTTTGTGTTTCACTATCATTTATACTATTTTTTTTCTTACTTCCTGTAAAAAAATATGCACCTTTGTGTGTCTTACCAGCCTCACTTTAGATCCTGCATAGAAAGAAATACCTCTGGTTTAAAAAAAGTGATAAGACATGAAAAAGTATTTAGAGACATTTAATTTTTTCTTACTGATATAATCTGGAAGGTGAAAGGGACACAGTTCTGTAAGCAGCAAAAATTTATGAAGTTTATATTTATCTCCCTTGTTACTTCTATTTGCAGTATTGCTCTTGTTGATGGTTGCTAATTTGGGGTATTTTGGCTTTTAGGAGTAGACGATCTATAAAATAAAGTGCCTCAAGCCAAACCCAAAGCCCCAAGGAGCTTCTGTTGGGCAACAGTTTTGCCCTTGAGCTCATTTACTCTTTTTACCCTTCCCCATTGCCATTTTTTTCTTTTAATGCTTCTCTTGTTTCTTTCACCTGACTCCTTTCCATTTATAAGACTTCTGTGAGAAGAATATGTTCAGTTCACTGATTCTTTTCCTATTTCACAGAATCACAAAATCATTATATTGGACGGAACCTCTTGAGAATGTTTACACCAGGGTCACTTACAGCAGGTTAACGAGGACCAGTCAAGTTTTAAATATTACATGAATGGAGACTTCACAACCTCCCTGGGCAACCTGTGCCAGTGTTTGACCACCCTCACATGAAAAAAAAAAAACTGTTTTCTTGTGTTCAGGTGAAATTTCCTTTTTTTTTAATGTGCACCCATTGACTCTTGTTCTATGAGTGGCAGCTGCTGAAAGTATCTTCTTTATACCCCCCATCAGACATTTATACACATGGATGAAATACTCCCTGAACCTTCTTTTCTCAAGGCTGAATATTCTCAACTCTTTTAGCATTCTTATCTGGGATAACATGACAGATGCTCCAGTCGCTTAATAATCACATGCTAGGCTTGCTCCAGCATGCCCTCATTTCTCTTGTATTGGGCAGCCCAGCCCCAGCCGCATCACTCCAGAATTGTCTCACCAGGGCTGAGCAGACAGGACACATGTCCTCCCTAGACCTGATGACAATGGTCTGCCTAATGGAGTCCAGAAAGCTGTTGGGCTTTTTTGTGACAAGAGGACATTGTCAGCTTCTGTTCAGCTTGTTATCCACCAGGACTTCCAGGTCCTTCTCTGCCAACCTGTTTTCCAACTTGCTTGGAGGCTAGACTATATGACATTTAAAGATCCCTTCCAACCCAAACTACTCTATGTTTCTATGATTTATTCCTCCCCAGGGGCAGGACTCAGCATTTCCCCTCGCTGAACTTCATGAGATTCCTCTCTGCCCATTTCTCCAGCCTCTCCACCCATCTGGTCTATAAGTCAGGCCTCCTGGTTTTGTATCATCTATATAACCTGCCGAGGGTGCACTCCATCCAATCAAACACAATATTAAGGAAGACATTAAAGAGTATTGACTACAGTATTATCTCTGAGGCACACCACTTCTGACTTACCTCCAACTGGACTGTGTGCCACTGATATAGCATTTTGTGTCACAGATTTCAGTTTTCTATGTCAATTTTCTAGTGTACTTTATAACCTTCCAATAACTATTTCTTTATTGGTAATCTGAATTCTAGTCTGTAATGCCTGTTTAACCAGCTAGCGTTTGATCTTTCTCCTATAATGCATAATTTCTTCTATTATAATGGTTTCAATTAAAGAATAGCAGGGTACTATTTTCCTAGATGTTTGCCAAATATCATCCAAATCCCCCATGAAATGAGTTACTTTTTAGGTTCCCTCAAGACAGATATGGACCAGTTAGAGAAAATATGGAGCTTAACAAGGATATTAAGGGGTTTAGAAGACACAGTAAGGTTGAAAAATTTAGGGCCATTTAATCTAGACAGAAGACAATGAAGAAAGAAATAGTTGCAGTCTTTAAATCCATAAAAGCACCTGCAAAGAGGAAAGGAACAAGTTATTCTTAATTTCTATTCTTTCTGGTGTGAGTAAAATGTGAAGTCATATATTAAAAGAAATTAATACTTGACTTAAGGGAGAACTTTCTAATGGTTATAATAGGGGACAAATGGAGCAGAGATTGTAGCCTTTAGTATTTAAAACTTCAGAGCAGGTTAGAAAAATATTTTAGGGGAATGGCCTAGATATTTGGGGCAGAGATACTCTCCTGAGGACTGATTTGACTTAAATTCCTGTGATTATGACTGTTTCCACTCCATTTGTTGCTCGTGAGTTATCACCTCTTTTAATTAAGTATAAAATAACTGGAAAGTTAGAGTAAAAACCAGACTTTGCTTAATATCTCCAACATCAACATTATTCAGCCTAGCAGCTTAATATTTGGTATAAATAGATAGATTTATGTCCATCTCCCAATCAGAACAGGACAAAAAGACTGAAAAGTATAGGTCACAAATTTACCTGAGCTGCTGCTTTTTTACTGCTAAGCATAATTTTGCCTTAGGTTATCACCTTTCAACATTCCAAATGAAACAGTCTGAACAGAGACTGCAGATTTTAGTACATAGTAAAAAAAGCAGAAATCAGATACATGTTGAAATGGCAGTGTAGTGACAGTATGTAGATAGTAGCAGCTAGGAACTTCAATTAAAGCATGTAAGGTCAGAAGAAATGTTCTCCTCATATTAAATAAGACTTAAGAAGTATTCAAATAATCTTAGGTTTTTGAAAGAAATCAATAGAAAAATTCATTTCCATGACAAATAGATAAATAAGAAAAATGAGCATAATGAAAGCACTTCTAGCACTGCAAGCTATTTACTAATAGCAAACAAATCTGAAAATGAGATAAAAAAGTTATCTGTCTGCTCTTCGTGCTATCATTTTATTCCTGGAGTGTTTCTTAGAGAAGAGATATTTTTATTTATGACAGTTCACGGAATACAATTCTGCTGGGGACAAGTTTGTTTCAGATTACTTCCTTTTCAGAAAAAAAAAAGAAAAGAAAAAGGTTAAAAGTTGATTTTAAATAAATATACAAAACCACTTACATAATATAAAATAAATAAGACAAATAAACAAAACATTAACAAAAATATCGGTCCCGTTGTAACCATCTTTCCCCTTTGTCACTGAGGATGTGTCTCTACCCCTGACACCTGTCTGTTTTTCACATCTAGTCCAAACTGCAATATTTGTCTGCATCTTCTTGAACCCACATGTCTTTGTATGCCATTTCTTTGTGTCCCTGGCTCCTTGACATGCGTTTCTATTATTTTGGTCTTCATACTTTCCCACTTTACGGTTCAGTACCTGAAGATCTCTGTCTGTATTCAAAGCATACAGTAATTTAAAGGTTCAAGCACATAAAGTAACAAGTTACCGCTTGGCTGGTGAGCTGCCATGATTCTCCTTTTGTATGGTCTTACCATTTTCTGCAGGGGAATTTCTGCTCCGGCCCCTGGAGCACCTCCTCCCCCTCCTCCTTCACAGACCTTGGTGTTTGCAGAGTTGTGTCTCTCACATATTCTCACTCCTCTCTTCAGCTGTGCAGCAACTTCTTTCCCCTTCTTAACTGTGTTATTCCAGAGGTGCTACCACTTTCACAAATGGGCTTAACCTTGCAAGTGGTTGGTCTATCTTGGAGCCAGCTGGCATTGGCTCTAACGGATATGGGTGAAGCTTCTAGTAGCTTCTCATAGAAGTTATCTCTTGTAGCCTCCCAGCTACCAAAACATTCCCACAGTTAGTCTAGCTCAAGTTGTTGGTCTTAATAAAGAGCTGTCTGGAAGTCAGTATGCGTTATAGTACATTCCCTTTATATTTTAATTCTATGAGTGCATGAAGGACTCATAATTTGCTATACCCCATATTTCTTATTCTTCCCCACAGCCTCATTATCTTTACTTTGAAATTTTACTCAAGGGATGACATGATAAATTTGGAAAGTTAATTCAGTGAGTATTCTTAGGTTATTAACTCCATGACCTACTCAGGATTAGTTAACCTTTTTGTTTAACACTTTTCATTAAATGATGCAGTGTTAACTTTAAGTCCTTTGATTTAAATAAGTGGCCTGTATACAGTGGATATGATTTTGCAGTTGTCACAAGGCATAAAACATTACATTGAAATACTAAGTGGAATGAAGTATTTTCTTAGAGCAGGTTCTCTTACAAAGACAAATTCTATTCATGTAAGGTCAAATTCTTCCAAGAAATCTGTGTAAAGTTTCCAGGGATTTGGTGTCTGTCCCTCAGCTGAAAATTATGTTAGAATCTTCTGAGTTCACAGGCTGTATTTTATTTGACTCAGATGTATGTCTCCTAGATATACAACTTATATTTGACTTATATCTTATTGATCTGAGTTTACAGAAGACAACCTCCTCCTGGCCATCAGTCTTTTTCTGTTTATTCCTGTGCTATTCATTAACACCAGCAGCTGACAACATAAGTAGCACTTGAGGAAATCTTTCACATAATGCTTTTGTGAATTCCATCACATGCTTCTTTCCATCCTACTTTCGCCCATAGCTCAAGCTGTGTTTCCTGCCTCAGTCCTAGTTCAGCAATGCTTCTTTCTCACATTTTGGGTACCAGGCTGATGTAGTGTCAAAAGCTTAGGGGAGAGAGGCTTCCTGCCTTTGCTGATGGTGCTTTGTTGAACGAGATCACAAATCCTGAAAGAGAGATCGGAGGAGAGCCAGGGTGTGCAACCCTGGCATAGAGTCAAACCAGCCACTCTGGGAGTGGATTATTACTCATTAACTTGGTGACAAAACTGTGAGGTTGTGAACATGTAGAGATAGAGCTTTCAAATACCTCAAACTTCCACAAAATTTTGCATATTTTTAGTGATATTTAAGAAGAAAGACCATCTCAAATTCTGTTGCTTGGTTTTGAAGGTTTCTAACTCTAGGTTTTGATTTGGTTTTAATGTTTTTTCTCTATACTTGATTTCAGGAGTGATTTTGATAATCTTTGCTAATACTTATGAAATTAATTGATCCTCCACCAGCTTTAACCATAGCAACAGCCACTTGGTGAATTTACAATCCAGTAGGAATTCATTAAATATTTCATTAGACAGATTAGATGAAATATGTAAACAGTTTTGGAAGGAGATGTTGGAATCCAGTTCTGTATTTTTGCTGTTCTCTTCCCTTTCTCCTTCCTCTTGACATGCATATCAAAACGGGCTTGCTTTTTCTTACTTTTTGCCTTATGAATCTTTAATGCTTTCTACAAAATATTGCAATTGGAGCAAGAGAAATGAATCCTCCCCTTGATTCTACATCTGTTATTACGCATAAATACAGTTTGAATTGCATGTGGCTACTTGGCAGATGGGGAGGGAAGTGAGTTAATTTCTGTAGAGAGGAGATGAACCCAGTTCTCTCACATTCACAGCGAGGGGGATACTGTTCAAGTAAAAATGTAATTGTTTTCCTTCCCTAGCCACGTAAGTGTTTTCAAATCATAGAATCACAGAATCATAGAATCATCTAGGTTGGAAGGAACCTTAAAGATCATCTAGTCCAACCATCAACTTAACTCTGACAAAAAAATAAATAAGAAATAAGCAATAAAAAAATCACTAAACCATATTCCTGAGGACCAT
>VXAK01006935.1:811-26866 GCA_013399435.1 Arenaria interpres | reverse complement strand
AGCCTCTCTACCCTCCAGCAGGTCGACACTGCCACCCAGCTTGGTGTCATCTGCGAACTTACTGAGGGTGCACTTGATCCCCTTGTCCAGATCATTGATAAAGATATTAAAGAGAACTGGTCCCAACACCAAGCCCTGTGGGACACCACTCGTGAGTGGCCACCAACTGGATTTGACTCCATTCACCACCACTCTCTGGGCCTGGCCCTCCAGCCAGTTTTTAACCCGGTGGAGAGTATACCCATCTAAGCCATGAACAGCCAGTTTCTCCAGGAGGATACTGTGCGAGACTGTGTCAAAGGCCTTGCTAAAGTCCAGGTAAACAACATCCACAGCCTTTCCTTCATCCAGCAAGTGGGTCACTTTGTCATAGAAGGAGATCAGGTTTGTCAAGCAGGAGCTGCCCCTCGTGAACTCGTGCTGGCTGGGACTGATCACCTGGGCGTCCTTCATGCGCTGCATAATGGCACTCAGGATGATTTGTTCCATCACCTTTCCAGGCTGGGATCACCTTTGTCATCAGTATTCTTTATTTGCTACTTAGATGATCTATACCTTCTACTCATTGCACTGGCTAGTATGAAATTTTATTCTTTTCATTAGCATCCCTCTGGCCTCATGTAAAGCATAGGGATTCTAATCACCTGACTCAGAATTCCATCCCAGGAGCTTAGGACCCTTTAAGTTAGGTGTTACAATATCCAAGTTCTTCAGTGATTCTATCTCAAAGTTATTTGCTCAAGATACCATGATAAATTTATAGCAGACTAGGTAATTAAACTCTGATTCTGAATTCCAGGCTTGGAAACTGTCATGCTTTCTGTCCTTTGCAAATTGTCAATCAGATGAAGTCAAACGTGCAAAATTTCGTAGAAGCAGAGATAAAACACATGGGAGTTATGGTCAGAAATATAACTTCAGAAAGGCTTTTAAAGTGAGTGTTGTATCAAGCAGGCAAGCAAACAACTTCACCTGACTGCTTTTCCACCCCCTCACCTAATCTTGAACAGTAGGAGATAATTTTCCCTTTCTGCCCTGGAAAGAAAAAGTCTTATTGGTGGCCAGTTCAGCAGCTACTCACAGCTGCTGTGTTACTGCTTAACCGTCTGTGGTCCAGTCTACATTGCCACCTCTATTACTACCACAGGGCTGGTAGAAGAAACCATTCAGGAGAAGTGATCTAATGCAAACCCAAGACTGGAGGCCAGGATCACTAGAGTAGTGAGGGACACCATTCCTTTACTGAGAGAATCTAATGAAGGAAAGAAATAATCACCCATAAAGAAGAAAGCAACCAGAAGCCAAAACTCTGAGAACTAGGCTTTCTTTTACACAACTCTTATTACTCAGGCAAATGGGAAAGGGTACTCTGGGAAATCAAAAGGAGAAAAGGCTACATATGATTACTGTCTACAAAAATGAAGGATTAATTATTACCAGTGGAACTTTTTTTTATGTAAATATACACAATAATAAATAATCGCTAGATTATGTATATGTATCAGACATAGAGCAAGATACTCTCTATAGCTTTTCACCAATAATTCAAAGAACTTGACATAGCTCTGTTGTTTAAAATCCTGGATACATATTGGTTCAAGATTTAAGATTATTTGGCTAACTCTATGTACTCATGTTGACCATGAAAGTGTTACATAAACACTTTTGTAGGTCAGCACCTCAATTTCTCGTGTTCTCCCTGAATCTCAGGTTCATGGAGTGTAAAGTAGGGGGCTGTTTCCACTTGGTGCTGTTCATAATAATGTGTTTTAATGTGTGTTGTTCACATCCTGGAATGTCTTGAGGCACTTCTAAGCAGTAATTCATCTTGTCCTAAAGTAAACTTCTAAAGCAAATTAGGAGGTTAATATACAAAATTTGTTTGGTTGGGTTTTTTTTGTGTTAGCTGTAAGGCAAGTTCAGGGTGACCAGGTGTAGACATCTTCACGTCTTCTTAAGAATCTTATCCTCAGTATTTAGGAGTCTCAGTTATTACTATTTTAAGATCTTAAAGGAGATATTATTAATCAGATTACATTAATAATCTGTTTGCAATCAGTAATAGTATTTAATGCCAAATAAGTGCCTTAGTCAATGATCCAGCCTAGAGATGGATGAACATATGCATTATCTGCATGACAGAAGCCAGAAAAATGTAGAATAATTTCTATGTCAAAGATTCGTGAAAGTTCTGTTTGTTCAAGAAGTGCAGCACTTACTTTCATAATCTATGGAAGTCACTATGAATTTATATCACAGAACCATACAATCATAGAGCAGCTGATGTGGGAAAACACCTCCAGAGACCTGCTAATTCAAGTCTGCTGCTCAAGCAGTGCCAGATAGACATGTCGTAGTACGACAGTGTCTTTTTGGGTTCTATGTCTCCAAGCATGAAGACTTCACAACCTCCCTGGGAAACCTGTTCCAAACTGACTAGCGAAGGTCAACAAGAATAGCTTCTAAGGGTATGTGTCCCCATCTCTGGAAGTGCAAGAAAGATGGAAAAAGGTTTTTTGCTAAGACCTGTAGTGACAATGATTTTAGGGGACAATGATTTTAAACTGAAAGAAAGTATATTTATATTTGAGCAACTAGTGAAAGATGTCCTTGCCCATGGTAGGGGGGATTGGATTTTGTGATCTTTAAAGGTCCCTTCTAACCCAAGCCATTCTATGTTTCTATAAATCCATGAAAAATTTTCAGACCTCAAGCCACTCTTATAGATTTGTCCCTATGACTTTCATATTTATCAACACACTGCTGAGAAAAAACTTATATCAGAACTGTATTATCTCCAAGTTTTATAAGCATATTAAATGGTGTCAGTCCGAGGCTTACAGGATAGTCAATAAAAATAGCACCATTACATGTTTCTTCTATTTACTTTTAGAAATGTACCAGATAATAAGTTTTAGTCCAGTTATTATGCATTACACTGGTTTTACATTTTAAGAAGTTAAAATCTGTATCTTCTGGGACTAAGTGAAAATAATTGTTACAGAAATTGATTGTACCAATATATCAACTGTGCACAGCACTCCAGGTGTGGCCTCACCAGTACCAAGGGGAAGGATCACCTTCCTCAACCTGGGAGGTCCCCAGCATATGTTGGTGTCTGGGGTTGTTCCTCCCCAGCTGCAGGACTTTGCACTTCTCCTTGTTGAACTTCATGAGGTCCCTATCAGCCCATTTCTCCAGCCTACGGAAATCCCTCCGGATGGCAGCATGACCCTCTGGTGTATCAGCCACTCCTACTGGTATTGTGTCATCTGCAACCATGTTTGTGCATAGATATGTACTGCCTTTCTAGTCCCTTTAATGATATGTTAGTATTTCTGGGAGCACAGTTATTTATGTCTTCTGATTAATAATGTGCTGTATCATGAATAAAAAGTTTATCATTTTATAGGGCCTGCAACTTCCTTTTATTTGTCCTTCATACTTTACGTATCTGTGTTTTCTTTTCCTATTCCCTGTTAACCAGAGATTTTTCACGGATTAATATTCTTTACTTTTATATTGCCTGTGTTCTCTAACTTCTTGTTTTATATATATTTATTTAAATGAGGTAACTCATTTCCATTGCAAATATGAGAGGGGGAGACTTTGTTTAACTGCTACTTTCACTTCCCCTCTTGACCCAGATTTTTTAATAAAAGTCCTTTAGGTGACTGAAGAATTGGGAATTGTAGGCAATTAGAAAAAACAGAATAAATCATTCTTAAACATTTCCTAATCACTCATAGGTTTCATTAATTTTTTTTCTTCCCACTGAGTTTTTTTTATGACTGTTTTCGGCTTAGGAGATAAATCGTTTTAATGTGTTATAGCCCTGATCCTCAAAGGCTTTTGGATTCTTAGCTCTAACTGAAATAATGGGATTTAGTTGCTTCGGAAGCACAGCTGAAAAAAACCCTTGTGTCTACATCTTCTTGGTTAGGATATTCTGCTTCAACGTAGGAAACCAAATTAATCCATGAGCACTTGCAATTGCATTGTCTTTAACTAACACAGTGAAGTTTCTTAAACAATTGTTCTATGCTGTCTCTACTTTTTTTTTTCAAAGAACCTATTACGAATGTCTGCTTCATTGCTTTTTAAAAAATCTGTATTAGTCACTGCTTTTTTTAACCTTGCTAATAATTTTTGAATGTTCACTGAATTTTCCAATCTATCACGTGGCAGGGATATGTCACTTTTAGAGTGATTCTGTGCAGAGATGCAGTGTGTGGGTTAGATTTAACATGCCTCATTACGATCTCATTTGCTCCTCTTTTGAGGCACAAAGAAAGGCCTTAGTAGTCTGCTGGCAGCCCTTTGAAGACTTCTGTTCCACACTTCCTTCCTGAGTTCACACTCAGGAAGACTTTTACTGCTTCAGAAGAGGTGCATAATATACCCAGTGAAACAGGCTTGTTTTGTTGACCATGAATAAGGGAAAACTGCCTGTCCCCGCCACCTGCAAGACTGAGGATGTTCAAGATGTTTCACTATATGTTTATAAGCACTAAATTTTGCCAGGAAAGTCTGATTGCTTTTTGATGTTATTACAAAGCTTTCAAATGATCTTACCCTCAAGATTAATTAAAATTAACTTGGAAAATTACTCTCTCATATTGACAGGATCTAACTACAGGGCTGTAAAAATAATTATGAATAACAATGCATCAAGTTTTGATGAGTTATGCTCCTTTGTTTGATCAGTCCTATTTTAACATTTTCATCAATAAACTTAGGTGGAGTCTTGGTCTCACTGAAGAAGTGAATATCAAAATTCTTACTCACTTCAACAGTCTAGAACGTGCAATAAAATGATACGTTAATGAGAGCCCCATCTGATACTACATTCAGCTTCAAACAATGCTGGGGACAGAAAATCCATTAAAAAAAACCCACCCTGTTGCAGACAATAAAAACGGAAGACAGAAGGCGGGAAATAAAATTAGTTTAGGTTTGAAAATATCTTGTCTCATTAATATGTGAACAGAAAAGAATCCCAGACTGTAAAGTCCCCTATTCAAGGTGTGGGGGGAAAAAAAGAAAGTAAGAAAAAAAAAGAAGACCCTCCAGAAAAGTCATAAAGCTGGCAGAAAGACGTTAGAACAATATTGAAAATATATGTTTGCATTTTATATGCAAAATATCTGAAACCTTGCACAACATAAGGCTGACAATAGCATTATTCAGTTAGTGGTTATCTTAATAATTTCCACACATATACAGATGAACACCTGTCACTGTTTATAGGGTGAAAAAGTTACTGTTTGTATTTGGCATTTGTGTTTCTAAATTGCAAATGAACAGAAATAAAAGATATCCTCTAGAAGAGGCAAGGCCTTATTCTAGAGTCTAAGAAACATTTTAATCTGTACGATTAAGGACACTATGTAAAGAATGGTTAGGAGAAAGACTGAGACTAGATATTTTTCTGTATCTGAATGAGTCGTGAACAAAAAATATTCATATACACTACTATTTTCCTTTCTTTTAATTTATAATATGCAAATTCTATAAGAAAAACAAGTATCAGCAGCATGTTAATATCAGCAGCATCTGGGCATAACCAGAGTAGAAATCTGGATTGTTAAACAAGAATTGTATTGATTTACCCAATCAATGTTCTTCACTTATTGATAACATTGTTAAGTAGATTAAATATTTGGTGGAAGATATTTGTCCGGTAAATGTATTCACGTTGGCTTGCCCTCACATCCCTCCACTGCTTCGTTGTATGTCATGTCATGTCATTACCAAAGAAAAAGCAAAAACCTGCTTTTCTGAAGAGACAAATTCTACAGACATCTTTCATTCTTTCATGGGAATAGTTATTATAAATTCTAACATTTATATCATGCTTCTTTTCCACAGCTGTCAGAGATCACAGAATCACAGAATCATAGAATGATATGAAATCCCGAAAGTCTGAAAAGGTCCACTAAAGAGTTTGCATGAGCAAATAGAATATTTGCAATGGCCAAAATAGAATACTTTCAATTCCTCTTTGTATGAATTCAGTACATTTGGAGTGAATATCCAAAAACCCAGTCAAGAGCACGTGTTGGTCTGACGAATAGACCTGACTGAAAATCAGTGTTCTACCTTGTAGAAAACTTGAAGTCTGTCTATCTTATCAAATTATTTGGCTTCTGAATTAAGACAAAAGCCCTAACCCCTTGACCTTCCATGCTGCATAAATGTAAATTTGTTTCTAAACTTTCTTTTGGAGCACTATCAATCAGTTTTCCATGATGCAAAATCCATCTATTATTAAAAAAAGGCTTTCTATAGAGATTGTTTTCAATGGAGAGACTACATGAAGGCTGTGGTTGATTACCTTTTTATCTGCTATGTAGCATCCTCCAACATTGTCTGGTGAGCACTGATTCTTAACAACACAGCTTCATGTGCCATGCCTTGGGGCAAGCAATGTACATCTTGAGTTACATGCTATAAAAACCTCTCCCTAGTGGGACTAAACATAGATTTCTCATTATTTCAGAGACACACACAGGAAAAAAATACTAAAACTGTGGGGGGCACTGCATACGACAGAGATCCAAGGCCATGTGTTACATGGCTGTGGTCCATCTACCCTGCAAGCATCTGGCTCTATGTGGTGTGTGAACCACTGCCTCTGTTGGCTAAAGATCAAAGACCATTGTGTGTCATAGATGTGTTTAGCAATGTAGGTATGTATTTTGTTCCTTGGAAAGTTTGATCTAAATCAGACGAAACCCTAAGATGCTGGAATTAAGCAAACTACAGTTAACAGTGAAAACTGCTTGTGTGTACAGTACTAGTAGTATACTCACAAGAACACCAAAGCTAGTGGCAAGATGTACTACTGTCTGTGGCACGGTGCCAGATACAGCACCTCTTCTTGCAGTGGATTCATAAAAAGTCCTTTGAAGTCAAGAATTTTCAAATGAATACATAGGACCCAGAGGATTGAAACCAGTCATGCATATAAATTCACAAGAAGGATCTAAAAGCTGAAATGTAAGGGCTCTAAAGGTGTTAAGATTTTAGTAACCTGGGACACTAAATAGTTTCTAAGCCCACACACTGATCCTGTAAATTTCTGATATGTGCCATACTCAGTATGCACTGCCAAATCTTATTCTTACTTCTAACTGGACATATAAGAAGTTTCAGTGTAGCTGGAATAGGGTACAGGTACAGTGGAAAAGTATCTTTAGAGTTTTGGATATTGTTTTAATAATAATAATAGTTATATGCCTAATCACTGGGTTAGACTGTTATCACCCATGAAATGTATCTAAAAAGTTTGACAGAACATTACGTTTTGTGAGAGATACAAGGGCACAGCACTCATAAGTGTATATGTCAAAGTGTTAGAATTTACTTTAAAGAACTAATTGGAACACTAGATTATTTTTATTTCCCCTCACTGTATTTATGGACAGGAAATTAATTGAAAAAAATAAAGAAACACAGCAGGTGGTAGACTGGAAGACTCTTCGGTTAATATAGCTTTCGTAGTTACTGTAAATACAAATAAAACAAAATCTGAGCTGGGACTAGATTACAATCTCCTGCTACACAATCTCAGATATTGTTTTTATCAAGAGGAAGAAAAACCTTGCAACTTGATCCTTATTAAATACAGTAATACAAAGCTTTGAGATGTGAATTGCCCCATCTCTCTATGTAAGAAACAGTGATGTCTAATACACAAGTAGAGTTTGGAAAAAAGTATTACTGCCTCTTCCCATACAGTAAAACCACTGAGAAAGAGGCTGGTCTGGAGAACAGCAGTAAACTAGCTCACTTAGTAAGTCCTACATTTTTTTGCTGTTGGATAAAGGCTTAGCATTTTAAAATAATAAAAAAAAAATGTGTATATTTAGATCAAGATTTTGATGAAAACGGTGGTAGATGATTTGCCCACAGGATAAATTCTTCTTTCACAGTTCTCCTTTCTGATTCTCCAACTCAAGAAAGGGAGGAGGGGAGTGTTTTTGCAGCTTTCAGCATTTTGTTGCTCAGAATGGCAATCACATGTTCTCCCATTATTCCCTTTTCCCACTAACTGTCTTTTCTGAAATGACTGTCTTGAAATACCAACCCATTCCTCTATTCAGATTCAGTAGTAATATTCCTTTGCGTGGCAGACATGCCAACCCACTTTACTTGATGGACACGAACGACACTAATCCACAGAATAGCTATAATAGTCATGGCTAAAGCAATGACTGATGCACTTCCTTCCACAAGACCCTGTCACATATTAGACTGCGGGGAAGACCTCATACACCTCACTGATAAACAGCAACAGAAAATCCTGGGACAGATAGAGAGGACATTGCACACAGATTTTGTTCTGAGAACACATCAGCTGTAATAGGACATTTTAAAGGCCAAATGAAGAAATACATAAAAATGGTGGGCTCAACATTGGTCTAACTCTCTTCTTGCTGAAGGAAACAATACAATTTTTTGTAGGCAATGTTAATCCCTTGTAGAGCAGAGCCTTCTAGCCGTGGATTTCATCCTATGGAATAAATGTTGCTTTTTTCAAAGCAGGTCTCTGCCAGTTTAAATTAACTGAGATTCTCTCCCCTCAAATGTTGCAAGATTAATTAAGAATGTTTTCCACTACACAGCTGAGGTCTATCAGTTTCTCTCAGAGGCCTTAGCTTGTGAGTACCATACGCAGTGTAAACTCAGAGGTAACCAACAGTAAAAGGAAGTTAAAATGAATGTTATCCATCCCTTTTCCCTTTAGAAGGAAAGAAAACACAACCCTGCTTTGTTCATGAAAGCCCAGCATTCACAGCTCGGCAGTCAGTCTTTGATTTGGAGCTGGTTTGCACCAGGGATGCCATAACACTGATTTTTTATGGGGGAAAAATGAGGATAACAAGGCACTTAATAAGATTAAGTGATTTAGAGATACATCTGCAAAGCATAGTTTAAAAACATCAGATGTATTCTTTTTCTCTCTTTCCCTCCCTTTTCATCTCCTACACAGGAATAGAGAAACAGATTTCTGAACTGCTGTTGTTCTTGTTTTGTTTTTTTTTCTCAAAACCTTATATCTTTATTAAAATAATCACAGAAAATCCTTTGTAACTGGTTGACATATTTGTCACTACGATCATAAAAGCAAATTTAAAAAAGCACAGAGAGAAAAAAAGAAATGGTGATTTTTTTTTTTAATGATGATTGCGAATTAAAAACATAGAAAAAACCACAGTCAATTTTCTCTTAAGGAAACCAGAATTACTGGCACCTAACCATACACAGAATTGTTTCCAGCATCCTGTGACTAATTTTTTCGAGCTCTATGTCCACCCCCACCCTCCTATTCTCAGCTCTCTTCTATGTCTCCATAGTCAAAACACTTGTTGCTTTCTCAAATCTTCTTTTTATTTTTCTGGGTCGGAGGCAGCATGATCTGACTGATTTAAAGGCTCATGTGAGTGCACCCTTATATTGGTCAGGTGGCTCCTACCTCTTGGAGCAGGTGAGGGAATAAGTTAGAACTGCTTTTCTCCCTTTATCAGGTAGTAATGTTTGAAGAAATGACAATCTCTTACTAATGATATTCATGAAACCTGAAGAAATTTTGTCTCTTTAAGACATCATCTGTTACTTTCTATGTACTTGAAAGATGGTTCATGATTTCAGCGCTATTAGAGGAGGACTCAGAGATACAGATAGTGTGATCATATAAAACCTGCTGCCTTAGAGAAACGTGCTAATGGATACAAAGATAGCTTATTTCTGGCTTGATATGGCTTCCAGAAGGATTTAACCTCTAATAATAATTAAGCTCCAGGATTCTGACTGTAAGAATGTGTTAGAAGTCCTTTACAGAAAATAAATTTTAGTGATTTTTGCTCATAGGATGGTCTTGAAATAATATATTTTCAGTTTTCTTTCAGTTAGATTCACAGGTAAACTGAGGAGATCAATTTAAGTACGTTCACTCCTGAAAAACTTTGCTTTCTTTTTTCATTGCAAATATGGACTAAAATGTAGAGAGTTAAAAGTGGAAACATGAGGGGAAATGTTGGGGAAACATGGTTCAGAGAATTTACATTATTTCAGACAGATTTTTTAAGTCCTGAAACAGCAGGTGCTCCTTCTAACATCTGGTGATCCCACACTTGCTTGTGCCAGTAGACAATTTCATAGCTTGCTACCTTTGACAGAAAGGGCCTAAAACCAGAAAGAAAGTTTGCTAATCATTAAGGAAGCTCTGAGATCTATTGGGACAAAAATACCTGGTGAGCACAGATGTATGAAGCTGATAGTTTCCATTCTGAGGATACTCAGCCAGTCTAACCTGGCTCAGAGTCACAAAACTTAGCATTTTTAAGATAAGGCAAAAAAAAGGAAGGGCCATTTTTTCCTGCAAACTGAAATGAAATAGCATCTTAGCTTCAAAGGAATAGAAAACTTAATTGAAATGTTGAGATTTCTTGCAGAAAACTGGTTGAAATGACTGTTCATGCAGAATTCAAAATTTGCTCATCCCCCATTTTTCCATAGTGAGAGTCATCAGAGCTATACACACATACTTATGGAGTCACAGAATGGTTGAGGTTAGGAGGCATCTCTACAGGTCATCTGGTCCAACCTTCTACCACAGCAGGGCCACCTAGAGCTGGTTGCCCATGTCCAGATGGCTTTCGAATATCTCTGGGGTGAGAGACGCTACAACCTCCCTGGGACACCTGTGCCAGTGCTCGGTCATCCTCACAATAAAAAAGTGTTTCCTGATGTTCAGGGGGAACCTCCTGTGTTTCAGTTTGTACCCATTGCCTCTGGTCCTGGCACTGGGCACCACCAAAACAAGCCTGGCTCCATCTTCTTTCTGCTGTCCCTTTGGGTATTTAAACACTTTGATGAGAAATCCTCTAAGCCTTCTTTTGTCTAAACAATCCCATCTCTCTCAGCCTGTCCGCATAGGAGGAAAGTCCCTTTGTCATCTTTGTGACCCCTTGTATGACTCTGTCCGATATGTCCCTGTCTCTCTTGACTTGGGTTACTCAGAACTGCACACAGTACTCCAGGCATGGCCTCATCAGTACTGAGGGGAAGGAACGCCTTCCTCAAGCTGCAGGTTATAGTTTGCCTAATGCAGCCCAGGACATAATTATCTTTTTTTTGTGGCAAAGACACATTGCTGGCTCATGTTCAATTTGGTGTCCATCTATATCACTAGGTCCTTTTTTGCCAAGATGCTTCCCGGCTGGGTGGTCCCCAGCATATGTTGGTGCCTGGGGTTGTTCCTCCCCAGCTGCAGGACTCTGCACTTCTTGAACTTCATGAGGTTCCTGTCAGCCCATTTCTCCAGCCTGTAGAGATCCCCCTGGGTGGAAGTATGACCCTCTGGTGTGTCAGCCGCTCCTGCTGGTATTGTGTCATCTGCAGACTTGCTGACACTTCCCCACCATCCAGATAATTACCGAATATTTTGAACAGGACTGATCTCAGTATGGACCCCTGGGCTACACAGATAAGTACTGGCATCCAACCACACTTTGTGCTGCTGATCATCACTCTCTGGGCCCAGTCATTCATCCAGTTTTCAATACACCTCAGTCTCTGCTCGTACAACCCATACATAACAGCTTGTCTGTGATGATTTTATAGGAACAGTCTCAAAAGCCTTCCTGAAGTCTGAGTAGAAAATAGCCATTGCTCTCCGTTCATGTACCAGGCCAGTCATTTCTTCACAGAAGTTTATTAAGGTGGCCAAGCACAACTTCGTCTTCGTGAATCCATTCTGACTAATCCTGATTATTTATTGTCCTTACTATTTTTTAAAAGGTCCCTTCCAACCCAAACCATTCTATTACTCATCAGTGCCCGTGGACTTAATTAAGACCAGTTTGTTTAAGTATTCCCTGACCTAATCCTCTTTCACCAAGGGTACATCTTCTTTACTTCAGCATTTCCCCCTGATCTCTGGGACCTGAGAAAGACCGAGACAAAGAAAGTATCCAGTATTTCATCCTTTTCCATGTCCTGTATAACCAGGTCCTCAGTCTCATTGAGTTAACGGGCCTACATTTTCCCTAGTCTTCCTTTGAAGACTGACTTCATCCTAATTAAGATGGAATTCCCTTGAACCTGGAGGAGGTGATCCTTGAATATTAACCAGCTTTCTTGGGTTCCTCTTCCATCCAGGACCATATCCCATGGGACTCTTCCAAGTAGATCTTTGAAGAGGCCAAAGTCTACTCTCCTTAAATTCAGGGTTGTAAGCTTGCTTTTCACCCTCCTTCCTTCGTTCATGATTCCAAACTCCGTCATCTCATGGTCACTGCAGCCAAGGCTGCCTTTGACTTTCAGATTCCCAACAAGCCCTTCCTTGTTGGTATGCATGAGGTCCAGCAGAGCATTTCTCCTTTTTGGCTCCTTTATCACTTGGAGGACGAAGTTGTCATTAATGGACTTCAGGAACCTCCTAGACTGTTTATGTGTTGTTCCTCCAGCAGATATCAGGGTGTTTGAGGTCCCCCATGAGGATGAACACCTGTGAATGTGAGGCTGCTCTTATCTGTATGTAGAGAGCCTGATCCACTTGTGCTTCCCCATCAGGTGGCCTATAGCAGACACCTACTATAATGTTAAGATTACCTGTCTTCTCTTTAATCCTCACCTATAAATTGTTGGCTCCTCATCCATCCCCACACAGAGCTCCATGAACTCCATCTGCTCTGTCACGTAACTGACAACTCCCCCTCCTCATCTTCCCTTCCTGTGCTTCCTAATGAGCTTATATCCCTCCATTGCAACATTCAGGTCATGGGAGCCATCCCGCCATACCTTCACGACCCCAACAAGATCACAGCCCTGCAACTGCACACATACCTCTAATGTATCATGTTTATTCCCCATACTGAGTGTGTTGGTGTACAGGCGCTCTAGAGAAGCACCCCAGCATGTTGAGTTGCTGGAGAGAGTTCGAGGAATTTATCCATAATGGTTCCTTGTAAGCACTTCCTTGCTGATGTGCAAGTGCTGGAGGTGACTTCACTTAAGCCCCATTTTGTTGGTTCTGTGATCTCTTGCTGTCATATCACTCCATACCTTTTGCTCGGTGATCCCATCACATCACCCCGTGCCCTTTGCTCATCTTGATATAATAAGTTATTTTACAGTGAGAACAATAACTCACTGGAACAACCTTCCCAGGGATGTAATAGAGTCCCCATCACTTGAAGTATTCAAGACACAACTGGACAGGGTGATGTATAATATTGTTTAGGCTCCCTTTTCCATGAAAGGTTGCACCAGATAATCTTTTGAGGTCCCTTTCAGCCTGGGCTGTTCTATGATTCTATGATCCTGTCTGTCAGCCTCTCACAGGACTGCTCTCACAGGACTGCTGGTTACTCTCTCCCTCCCCCATTATTCTTACTTCAAAGTCCTCTTAATGAGGTCAGACATCCTATTGGCAAAAATAGTTTTACCCTGCTTAGAGAGGTAGATCCCACCTCTCCCAAAGAGATGCTGATCTGCAAAAAGGATTCCGTGGTCACAGAATCCAAACCCCTGTTGCCAACACCAGTTCTGCAGTCACACATGAGTGCAGTCCAGCCTCACAGTGAAATATTTTTAGCAGGGGCAACCTGACTCCAAGGGTGGTCTGGGGATGTCTCATAAACCAAATTAAGTCCTTCTCATTGATATTTGTGATGTTTATTTGTCTGATTAGAATATTTAGATTGGTTTAGACTGTAACAAAGAGGGAATATTTAAAATCACAAAGCAAAAATTTCAAAACCTGTGCATTTTGCACCCTGAAAGGGTTAATAAGATTAGGACTGGTAGTTCATATTTCAAAAGTTGAACTAAATGCATAAAATATGCAGATCCAAACCTTAATTCATTTGCTTATCTGCCACATTTGGAACTATCACTGTGTTATATAACATTTCTTAAAATTAAAACATTTCTAAAACCTATAAAGCAGCTTGCACTGCTGAGTATATTGTTCTTTATAAACCATCTTCAAAAAACCAACCATATGGATGTGGCTCTTTTACAATGTCATTTAGTGAACCAGGCTGTCTTTAAAAAAAGAATTAGAACAATAATAACAACAAGATTTGCTGTCACTGTTTTAAATGTTTTGACCCAAAAGCATTCAATATGGATTTATCTGATGTATTATAAACCAGAAAAGCACTGAAAGCATTGCCTTAGAGTTTTGGTTATATTTACCCAGCATGTTTTTGACATTTTGCTACAAGTCTACACATTCTAGGAGATTAAGAGTTAAAATGAACAAAAAATGTTGGATTACCTCTAAGTTACTGTCATTTCTTAATTTAAAAAGTTAATTGCTGTCAATAAAATGAAGTCTCTGTATCTGTTACTGGCTGAAAAAATAACACTTACTTTTAGAAGGTCTGCTTTCATTGCAAAAGTAAAGAACAAAACTGCTGATTATACAGCTGACAGTGTTTTTACGTAACTGAAAAGGTGTTAATTGAAAACATGTTAGATTGATTTAGAAACATGTGGCTCGATTACCAAGTAAAATTATGGACAATTAAGGAAGTATTTCACATCCTACTTGAAACTTAGTTTCTCTGCAGTGAAATAGGAGCTTTGCTCGTGGTTGGAGCAAGGCAGAATTTCATCCTTATGTGTTCAACTACTACCAAAACGATTTACACATGAAGTATCAAACCCTGAGTACTTCTGTGATGTCTTCATAAAAATACACTTCCCAAATATTGTTTTTTATAAAATATAGCCTAAAATTAAACAGTACTACTGTGTCACCATACTTATCAAAAAAAGTAGGTACCAGCCATGGGATTTTTACCCTCTGCTTCTATTAATTGGTTTTCTCTCAACTTGTTTTCTGTTTATGCTTACATCCATCCAGATTTGTAAAAATCATTTTTGCAAAACTTGAAGCTCAAAGCTACTTTCTTCCTTCTTTGTTAGAGGCATGTGTTGCAGAGGATTGCAGTATGCTTTGTGATTCAACACACAGCTGCACCATCCCCTGCAGAAGATGAGATTTAAGGAAACTGAGTCCTGATCTCTGATGCTGTTTTGGAGAGCTGTCACCAAGCTGAAGGAGACGTCACCAAAGATGAAGGAGATCCACATATACTTGTGTATTCCTTTTGAATAGAGTCATAGGCCTTACTTTGCAGAGCCTAATATCTAATATCTATCAGCTATAGTGGAAATAAATGTGAGTCTGCAGTAACTAATTTTTCATATAAAGAGTTACGGATTGCATAAAAGGTAAGTTATGTGTCTTGAATTTTGTCTGAAAACAAACGTTTCTATTTCAGTCACAGGCAGATCCGAGCAATGATAAGCTCTCATCTCATCAAAATTCATTTTCTGTCTCTTTTCCTGTGGAGCCTCCAATGCCATCTGGTATATTTTATTTTCTTCCTCTTCAGATGCATATCCTCAAGAGCCAGCTACTTTACAGCCCTCAGTCTCTGAACACCTTTCTCCAATAGTTTCACACCTGAGTTACATCAGCTATTCTGTTCACTGCTGGTGACTCTAACTTACATTGGCTCACAGAGCCCAACATCACAGGTTGTGACCTTGGATGAAATTACAAGTCTTTAACCCTAGTATTATTCAAGCTAAACATGAGCCAGGTGAGTGAGGAAAAATCAAGACTCAAGTATTTATAAAAGACTTGATTAGATTTCATTCAAGTTTTTCAGAATCCATCTCTTATTAGTTCTGCATGAAAGCTGGAATGATTCCTGCAGATTTTCCAAAAAGGTATTTTGGACCCTATTTGTTCTACACCAACTATTAATGGATGTTCAGTGGTTGGAAGAATTGCTAAGAAGTAGATTGTCAATTACAATATCAAATGAACATCAACTGATATACCACGCAAATGGAAAATCAGAAGGCATCTGAAAGTAACTTCTCTGGGACTTGGTTTGGGCCTGTTGTCTTTCTCCCTCCTGCTCCACACATACACGTTTTACAGTGGCGATAGCAGAAGCAGTTACAGTCTGGATACCAGATGTCATCTATATGCTGATGACACTGCATAATAGGTTTGGCCCAGCATCTCATGAAATTGAATCACCTTTGCAAGCTGACTTTGTGGTATTTCCGAAGTGTTTGATGAGTAATAAATTAGTGCTAAACTTTGAGGAAAAGTTATAAAATTCACCTTTCATTTGAAATTAAGAGCGTTAGTATCTCAGTTGCTGTTAGGTAATGCATACATTAATGATTTTTTTTTTTTTCCTTTAGAGCTGTTCCATTTCTTTAAATACTCTGTTATTTGCCCATCTAAATTACTTTTTACCCATCCTGAAGTAAAGAATTTCAACATGGTCCTTTGAAATTGTATGCGAATATATTATCTCTCAGGAACAACTGTCACTGTCCTTCATGTAATCACTAGAAAATGATTTCCTGAGCAAATTCAAATAAAGAACTCCAGATCTAGAAGTCACATGTTGATTCACAGAGAGAGTATGGCCACTGACTGAAATCTATTACAGCAGGGAGAAGATCTTTTAAGCAAACATCCATTGCACACCAAGAATAGTTTTGCCATCTTAAAATTTGTGACATGGCTGAACCATTCATTCATATTTTCCTTCATATGGTGATGTGTGAAACCCATACAAGGGCCCTCATCTGTGGCATAGGACTGCAAGGTTTCTGTTTTGTCCTGCTTCGTTTTTAGTGCAGTACATGCACAGCTTCCTGGCCTCTGCATTAGAACTTCATATATCAGGTTGGATGAGGCCAAGTTTCTAATAATTACTCCTTTTGTGCTAATTTTTTTTTAAGTTTTTTTGCTGGACATGTTAGTTAAAACTGGTATATCTCTGCATCTTATAGTAGATCATAATGGTTTGTATGTGTTCAGGTAAAAAATATTCTTAGTTCATGTGGATTTTTCTGTTAATGAAATAGTGGCAAAGTTCCAGGAACTTTCTTAAAACTTATGAATTTTCTGTAGTGTCACAAAGGATTCTAACCTATAGAATTTTATCAAATAAAAGCATTAATGTAAAGAAAGCATGTAGTTTCTTATTCTATTCTTCTAACGGTAGGTATTTTCTCTGAGTTCCCGTTGATTTCAATCATATTGCATTCACTAAACATTTTTAACATTACATTTGTGACATTAAATTTCTCCCCTGAATACTGAGGTAACAATTACACTACCCAGGCAGAGAATATTTCCATACTTAATACAAAATTCCTTGAGAACAACATTTTTATCATTTCTAGTGTTATTTTAAAGGAATCATCATTTTCCTACAACAGTATGAACATTATTAGCTTTAGTAATGATGAAAGGAGAAAAGTATTGGAAAAAGCAGGGAAAAGTAAGAAAGGAAGAAAAATATATATAAAAAAAGGAGGATGCCAAAATATCTACTGTGTGAATAGTGGGACAGTGAGTTGGCAAGACAAAATCTGTGTGCTGGTATGAACAATTCTTGTTCAGAGGGATTTACTATCACATTTACATTCCCCATCTTGTCTGCTTGCATGAGAGTTACAACAGAAAAATGAACACTTAAAGGAATGGTGATCAAAAGTAAAACCAATCATTCTGCATATATATCTTTACAGGAAAATGGAAATAAAAATTAAATGGGGATAATAATTAAATAGAAATAATAATAACCCACAAATTTCTTAGTAGAATTACTCCATAGTAGTTCCTGCTGTAGAGAATATGACAATAAAGAATGTCTGCATAAGCCAGTAATGTAGTAGGAACAGATCAGTAGGTCATGTGGTTGATGGAAAGGTCCTGTTATATACAGTTAAAGGCATGTAGATGAGACTAGATTTGGTCTGTTTCATTGGACCAGTCATATCTGCTATGTGTCCAGTTCAAAGCTTTCTGGAGGAAAGTTATTTCACAAAGTAAATCATGCTCCTGTGACCTTCCTGAGAAGTCTCACCCTGTCCTTTCAAACATTTCATGCAGAAGAGGATTTTGTATCACAGTCCCTGACAATATTGACAGACAAGGACTCACATCTGAAAGCTTTATTTAGTTTCCTGTCTGTTCCATTTCTGTCCACACTGTAATGTATACTGCTTAACCCATCTTTGTTCTGGGTTTCAGCAACATTCAATCAGAGGCCTCAATAACTTGACCCATACACCCAAAAAACCTTTATAGCAAAGTGATATATTTACCAAAACTAGAAAATGGAGTATGAGCTCCTGAGGTTACTTATGCCCACTGTGACCAGCATGGACCAAGGAATTGCATTTGGATGTGCCTCTTTGGAAGATGCAGAGAAGATCTGGAATGAGATAGGAAGGCACCACATCTGGCTCCAAACTCCGTTAAAGATGGACATCTGCAGTACCATTCCACAAACGCAGTTGTTGTCTCTGGTCCTCAAGGACATAATTTTCACCTTCTTGAATAACCTGCACACTTTTCTACCTCTTTCTATCCTTTTATATTCAGCAGCAAGCATGTGGTTTAGCAACCTCCTGCAGTTGCCACTCGGTTATTCTCCTTCCTGAGAAACTTTTGATGTATTCACACTAGGTGTAGTGGTATTTTTTCCTGGACCCATGTTGTACCTTGCTGGATTTTCTGTATAGAATCAGAGAATCACAGAATCGTCTAGGTTGGAAGGGACCTTTAAGATCATCTAGTCTGACCATCAACATAGCTCTGACAAAAAACATCACTAAAACATGTCACTAAGCCTTATGTCTACAGGTCTTTTAAATACCGCCAGGGATGGTGCCTCAACCACTTCCCTGGGCAGACCATTCCAATGCTTAATAACCCTTTCAGGGTAAAAATTTTTCCTAATATCCAATCTGAACCTCCCCTGGTGCAACTTGAGGCCATTTCCTCTTGTCTTATCGCCTGTGACTTGGGAGAAGAGACCAACCCCCACCTCTCTACAATGTCTTTTCAGGTAGTTGTAGAGAGCAATAAGGTCTCCCTTCAGCCTCCTTTCCTCTAGGCTGAACAACCCCAGCTCCCTCTGCTGCTCCTCATAAGACTTATTCTCTAGACCCCTCACCAGCTTCATTGCCCTTCTCTGGACCAGCTCCAGCACCTCAGTGTCTTTTTTGTGGGGTAAGGGGCCCAAAACGACACAGTACTCGAGGTGGGGCCTCACCGGTGCCGAGTACAGGGGGAGGATCGCCTCTAAAGTCCTACTCACCGCGCTGTTCCTGATACAGGCCAGGATGCTGTTGGCCCTCTTAGCCACCTGGGCACACCGCTGACTCACGTTCAACCAACAGAACTGATGTATGTGGCAGAGCAGACCTAATTTTTTTGTAGAAATACCATGCTAGGAACACATTGCTAAAAAACAATAATAGGAATGATAGGGAGTATAACAATAGTATTACCATGTCACCTCAATAAGAAGTGAAAGTAATAAAGACACGGTAGGTAAAGGAAGGAGAAGGCAGGGAAGAAACTGCAGAGTTGCAATGAGTTTAGGGCATGTGATAAACATCAGGCATGAAGGCACATATGTATCTTTTTTTCTATAGCACAGGTAGCACCTTGGGGTGGCACAAGAACTCAATGGCTCAAGAACTCTCTTTTGGCACCAATGTGGTAGGCACGTACACGAGGTTGTGAATTACACTGAGTATTGGACCAACATGTGATGAGTGGAGGAAGAAACAATACTTCCCAGAAACAACCTGATAAAGTCTGAAAAGCTTTTACAAGCTGAAGTAGCAGCGGGATATTGACTCTTCTCCAAAAAGGAAATGCAATATCAGTAGGTACCATCAGTGCATATTCAAGAAAAAGTAAAACATTTCCTGAAAAGTCAAACTTTTTGAATGTAGATCTGACTCCGAAAAAACATACAAGAGCTGGTGTTATGTTCAAAGGGGGTTTGGGATTCCTTCATAACCAGCCTGTGTAAGCCTTTTACTGGTCAACACTGCAGAAACCATGTTTAATGTTTACATCAGTAACATATGCTTTAATTTTTTACATTTCTTTTTTTCTTTTTGTGAATAAAACTATTCTGAAATGACTCTGTAGAAAATTAGCGGAGAGGCCTGAACTGTAAACCCTTGAGGATCTTCTTTAGACAGTCAGTGAGCTCAGGACAACTATAAACAGTAATACTACACCCTCAGTAGATCAAGCATTTTCTGGGCCAAAACCCTCAGTTTCATATATATCTCTAACGTAGCCATAGCCTTAGTTCAAAGCTCATTCTTTTGGGAATATTGAAAAGTTGTATACTACAGTTAACAAATAGTACTAATGAGGGAGGCATCCACTGCAGGTTTACTGTTAGGGAAAGCACATTAAATGTCTCATCTAGCTAAATTAACTGTTGTATTTGGCTTACAGTTTCCTTATAGAGGAGGGGGATTTTTTTCTTTATTTTTAAGAGAAAGATATGAAAAGGATTCACCACCAATTATGAAGGAAATTCTGTCTATCCTTCCGGTTAGCGGCCTGGAGAATGCTGAGGAATAACACAGGAGTGTTTCTAGGAGGGAATTTTGAGGCAATCCTCTAACAGCTCTGACAGAAGATTATCTGGATGCAAGTTCCTAGTCAGAATAGATTTTCTGTCTATCAAATGAGATCCAAACCAGGTCTTTCAAGAATCATTAATTCTCATAGCATTCAGGCTTTTAGAAATAGTTCACCAAGCACTGAATAAAAACCTTTTAATAAGACTGACCAGGATTGTTCCAGCTCTAAAGCTTTTATCAGTAATTAAACTGACACATACAGGCTGAAGGTTCCCACAATTGATTGGGTTATGATTTTCTCCCCTCCCCCCATCTTTCCTTTTCCTTTTCCTTTTCCTTTTCCTTTTCCTTTTCCTTTTCCTTTTCCTTTTCCTTTTCCTTTTCCTTTTCCTTTTCCTTTTCCTTTTCCTTTTCCTTTTCCTTTCCCTTTCCCTTTCCCTTTTTTCCTTTTCCTTTTTTCCTTTCACTTTCCCTTTCACTTTCCCTTTCCCTTTTTTCCCTTTTCCTCTCCCCTTCCCCTTCCCCTTCTTTTTTTTCCCTTTTTCTTATTTTTATTTTTTTTTTCCTTTTTTCTCTTTTATAGGTAAACACAATACTTCAGTATGACCAGCAAATTGCTGGGCATGTCAAATTTTGTTACCTTGACTACTGCAGCCACTTACTTTATAACCTTTTGTTTCTGTTATTGCACCCCTCAACTTCATCCAGGAATGGTCACTAAAATAATTTTCCTTTGTCAGTGCTCAGGTCATATTGTTCCACTGCGCTGTAGCTCCCTGTATTGCTGTCTTATCTTCTTCTGAATCAAAGCTATAGGTTTTATCTCAGCTGACAATGCCTTTTAGAAACCTGCTTACATTTCAATTTTAGATAATAATTAGGTCTCTGATTCAAGTTTGCTTTTTTCTGGGTCACCTTTCCTGGACATATTATTGTGAAGTTTTTATCTCAGGATGAACTCAGTCCCAGAGAGAGGAAGCACACAGTGCATCTTTACTTTGTGCCCTACCCTCTAGTTTACCAGGTGAAGCAGAAGAAACTCCAGGAGTTGAAGTAAGCCATGAGACAGAGAACCCACATTACAGCTGTGCAGTTACTTATTTTGCCAATTCCCTGGCTAACCAAAATATTAAAAGAAAATATTTAGGACAAGCCAGACTTAATTTCTTTGTGTTGTAACAGTAACAAGAAAAAGAGACATTTCTTTCTGGTTCAATCAAAATTTTTGATTCGAACAATTTCAAAAGAATTCATCACTATGTTGAAAATAGACATTTTACTCTTTCAGCTTTTCACTCTTTTCATTTTCATTCCAGCTAACACTTGCAACACTCAACAGGAATTTAATAGCTAAAAACAAATCCTATGAGTCCATTTGGTAGTCTCAATCTGTATAACATTTTTGCCTGGGGATCTGACTGCACATGCAAATCTTCCTGCTAGTAATGATACTTAACACCCCTGTGCAGCAAGGAATACTGTTCCAGCTCCTACACTGGTGCTATTTAATCTGCACTTAAAATAGACCTGTGTTTTACAGGTCCAAGTGAGCTCTGCAGTTACAGACATATATAAGCACTGTGCTTAGAGGTTCACTTGCCCCTCTCTCAGTTTGGGATTTCTCTGTACTGAACCTATCTTTTGAGTCTCTTATACCACACCCCAGAACCTCAAATCCTTTCATACTACTTTGTCTAGAAGAGTGACTAGAGTTCCTGCAGGTATAAACTGGTATTGAGTATTTCACAAAACAGACTAACATACAGGCTTCAAGACATCTTCTGAATTCCTTCTCCAATGCTTTTTTGAGTATATCTGTCAGGGACCTTTGCTATTTGCCTTCACATGCTCTTTTAAAAGGGAAAAAAAAAAAAACAATGTAAGTTTTTTTCATTGGAGAGATAGCAAACCATTTGACAAAATTTGCCCATGTTACAAATAGATAAGCAAAGAATCATTAAAACAATCTTGGGATTAGACATTTTGGAAGCAATATCTAATCTTAGAAAGTAAATTACAACGGAATCCAAGATGACACAGATGAATTGATTTTCATACAGTGATATCAGCATGGGAATTTAGCCAAGTGATAACATCAGAAGTCAATTTACAACTTTAAAAAATACTTTTCTTGATAGTAACACACTTGAGGTTTAGGAGTTAAGTGAGGTGAGCCAGGCAGATGAAAGAGGATTTTCTGTTACTCTTAGGAGGTTGTTTTCTTTTTTCAGTTTTCACAATGTGGAATAATTCCAGAAGAAGGTTCAAAATCAAAATGTCTTTCCCTACAGCATTGAAGTAATAAAACAAATTACGGAAGAACAAGCAAATCCTACTACATAGCTGGGAGCAGATTATGGAGAAAAAACAAACAAACTATGATTCTATGACTCTATGAAATACAAAACAACTTTTCACATTTCTAGTTAAAGAAACTCTTAACATATTAACTTAGAATTTAACTAAGGGAAAGGAATGTTTCTTCTGGACACAGCCAGGCCAGTAAGTCACTATGCTAGTTGCTCACCCCTGATGCCTTGTTGGAAATTATTGCCACCACTGATCTGTCAGGAGCTTAGTTCATATGTATACCTTGTAATATGCTTCGGGCAAGAACAGTCAAACAACCTGGAGCCACCATTATGTGCTGTTTAGGGAAACCTGGCTGATTTTTGCCTGAAGCAATGAAAGACACTTGCTGCTCTCCAGGCAATAATGAAGAATGGGAAATGATTGCTTCCACTGGCACATCCATGCCAACTGGAAAGGCGTTTGTCCAGAGTGTTGGAGAAAGCTCGATTCTGCTTCTCTTGCTCTGACCAAATAATAGCATATTGTGCAAATATTGTCATGGATTGAGATAGCACTGTGACTTTATACATTTTGCTTGATAACACAGTCAGCTTTACGTAACTGTTATTCAGGGAACAATCCCAAGTGTGTCAGTTGTTAGAAACCTATCACCTTCAGTATTAAGGTCAAAATTATTAATCAATCAGAGGGATAGACAAAAATTAAATGTGGAGAACATTGAAATACTAGGGAGGTATTTTGCTTCAAAATACACACATAAATTCTTATTTTACTAAATTTTACTAGACACTGACAGGATATGTGTCATAGATTAAAGAGATTAGTCTGACCCTTCACAGATAAATGTAGAAAGCCCTGCACTCTTCAGTTTATGGCAGGGCAGAGACTGATACGTATCACAGGCCTGTAGAGTGGATACATCTAACATTTCTGGAAACATCCCTGGCTTTTTATGTAGAAAGGCATAGTCTGGCCTTCTTTCATGTTGTAATTTAACCAAATGAAATTCACCTGGGTGATCAGACCAGGTTGCTCAGGTTTTCATCAAGTCAGTGTCTGAAAATTTCCAAGGATGGAGACTGAACAGCCTCTCTGGGCTACTTGTGCCACTGCCTGACTGTCCTCATGTGGCAAAAATGTCCTCCTTGTATCCATTCTATCTTGCTGTATCAGGAAGGTGATTTGGTAACATAATCACCCATTACATAAAGCCACAATAATTATGTTTTGGGTGGTAAAATGCATTTGTAATTGTGACTTTTATTTCCAAATCTTTGTTTTTAGAAAAGGGGGAAGATTTACCTGGTGAGAGAGAAAAGATGCATCAGTTCACAAGTTAATATACATCAACAAAACTCTCTTAAAACAATATGCATATGCTACATAACATTGAATTTCAACAGCATTTGTAATATTGTGATCTTTGATCAGACACAGGAGAATGGAGGTATGAGGATAAGAAAATGTGCTGATTTGGTAGGTGGACAAGTGAATTGCCCTTCTCTCCTGGTTTTTAATTTTAAATAAATGAAAGGGAGCTCAGAGAATTGCAATTGCTGATTTTTAGGTATTCTGTCCCCCAAAGAATAAATCTAAAAATATATACACAAAGAAAGGAATACAAGCTTACTAAATACCATGCCTTCTAATTTATTCATGTTCACTCAACTGTAAAGACAGTGAAAAGGATTCTTTCAATGTATGCTTTTATTAGTAGAATGTGTTCTGGCATGTAAAATGTGTTTCGGCAACACATGAAAGTAAAGCTGCAGTAGATTAGATCGTACCTCCAAAAAAAATGCTACTAAATTAATTAACAATTTGAATTAAAAACCATCAAGTATTCATCAAGAAGATTTTCCTTTTCATTAATCTCTGTAATCACATAATCCTCAGAGTACCAACCAAGTTGCTTGGTCATATCAAATATTATGAGGATAATTAAACTAAAGAGAGAACTGAAATTCTTTTTAGTGTTCACTCATTCCAACGTGATATAACCTAGTAGTACCAGTGTTTCACAGTTAAAGGGTTTCTGAATTTCCTACTAAATCTTACAGGCCACAAACTGGATGTGTCCAAAATTCAATTTCCTCCAGTATTTGGCCAGAGGCATTAGGACCTCCCAGCCAATAGATATGGGCTTTGCCTAGGCAATGGACTGTTCATTCTCTCTAATAGCTAAGGAATGTCTTACTGCCTGAGTAAGATGCAATCTCTTTCTTACGGTCTTGTTATTAGTTGCTATTATATTGGATATTTATATTCAGACTTATATGTGTTCAATCTGTTTTTCATTCTCAGTCCCAGCAATCATATACGTATTTCCAGGTTCCATAGGTTGCATGAAAAAGATTTCTTTAGTCTCCTTCTAGGAACTACATTTTTTCAAACATATTTATCTGTGCACTTAAGAAAACCAATACACATATAAAATTTATGAGACAAATAAGAAGCTAATGAGAGAAAATCAAATCTTATAATGAGCCACTTCTGTCCTAGTATCTGGACATCACACTTGGACATCAGTGAAAACCTGCAAGATTTCCTGCTTTATCGTGTCAGTTCTGTTTCCAAATATAAGGTTCATCCATTTAAATAAGGGCATCCCTGCCAAATGCCATACTGGTTGCGTTACATAAAATAAATAGAATTTCAGTCACTTGGACATTTTCATTCAGGCCTTACATCAGATCAACATATTATTCCGCTTCATCATTTTAGATACACATGAATCCCTTGGAAGTTAAAATTGCATGTATTTCATCATCTTTAATTGCACAGATGGAGCTTGTCCTGTATGGCTAAATGCAAGCATTTCCATGCAGTTCTAAGTTAAAAAAAAAAAAGTCAAGACCTCAGTTTGGTCTGAGTGCCCAGTCCGAATAGGGCTTTGAAAACAATATAATTAGTTTTATTATTCCAGTGTCTCTAAATCATAGGAGGACAATTTATCAGATAGAGCACTGCATAATTTATGGCAGTAACAACTTTCTGGGCACTCGGTGAAAGAAATCTGTGTCTCACTTTTGAAGGACTTTCTTCTCATCCTAAGTGTACCTAGCAGATGCAGAGCATGTTTTGCAGTGTGTGTCTCAGTGACTGGCCTTGAGTGGGTGATGACTGTGATCTAAATTCAGTATCTTTACAACTTGTTTTGGAAAGGTCATTCGAATGCAACTTACTTTTAAGCTTTTACTTCGGTAACACTGGCATGGGATACACTTCCAAGTACCTAAAAATCAAAGAATGGTCATTATCAAGATCTTTCCCTAT
>VXAK01006934.1:100194-123306 GCA_013399435.1 Arenaria interpres | reverse complement strand
TTTGGCCTCCATCCCGCCCGTGGCGCGTGTTTCGCGCGAATTTCCCCACCGCCAAAAGGGAAATTCACGCGTGGGGAGGGAATAGAAAACAGGGGGAGAGAGGGGAAGAATAAAAGAAGGGGAGTGGGGAAAAAAAAGAGGGCTCGTCCGGGATTTGAACCCGGGACCTCTCGGACCCAAACCGAGAATCATACCCCTAGACCAACGAGCCGCCTGAAGAAGATGGTCTCGGAGTAGGTCTATGAGCGCAGCGCGGGTGCGAAAATGGGGGTCTGCGCCCCCTGCGCGCAAAATCGGGGTGTAATATTTCCGTGGGATCTGGGAAAAAAAAAACCAACCCACCCCAAACCTTTTTGACTTTGCATTTCAGGAGGATAAGAAGGGAGGATGTTTCCCCAAGAGCTTGTTTAACGCGGTTCCGCACGGAAAACCGTGTTTTCCTCTCTCCTGAAGCCGGCCTGGAATAAGCATCTCTTGCCAGAAAAGGGGATTTTTGCAGGTGTCGAATGTTTCCCATCGTTTCCCCGAAGGTTTCCCATCGTTTCCCAGCCCCGCGACAGGAAACGATCCCGCACCGTCACCAGGCCCAACAGAGCGGCCACCTCTCTGCACCTCCTGTGCCAGCAACGGGCGAGATAAAAGGGATTTTTAGTGTTAGAATAAAAATAATAAATAAAAAAAAACAAAAACACTCTGGCAGGTATCAATTAGGCTCTTACCTGGTAATCAGGTTCTCATCCTGCAAGGACTTGCCCGTGTGTTACGCTTGTGCGCTAGAAGGCCCATTGCAACAGGGCTTGATGGGGTCACATAATTTAATATTTAGGATATAAATCAACAATATGGCCTTTTTTCTTTTTTCTTTTTTTTTTTTCAGTCTTCTCATAACATGGGGAAACAGTGAATGCTTCATTTCCTAACGCGAATCCTGCGCTGCACCGACTAACCACTTTACGTAGCTCCAGAGGATGCTCTGCCCACTCACTGCCCAAGCATCTAACTCCTTCCTTGGGCTCCCGGAAGGTCTCACCATGTCATGGTCCTCAGCAGGAGATGGCTGCAAAGTCCTTGGTTGTGGAACCGCCTCTGGGCCAACCACCAATATTGCCCCACAGCGTGCCCCCCCCAGGCCATTAGGGCTGAGGAGCGTTGCTATTAATTCAAATTTGGCACAGCTTGGGATATTTGGGCTTTGATGGGTGCTTTCCAGCAAGACCTGGTTGTCAGACACCCCAAGCCAAGAGTGATTGCTCCCCATGGTGGTTCCTCTCAGTGACTTCATAGAATTATAGAATCGGATCATAGAAAGAATCATAGAATAGTTTGGCTTGGAAGGTTGGCCGCCTTCACCGTGCGAGCCTGAACACTGCTGAGAAATGGCTTCAAGGTCAGGTGGGATGGTGCTCTGAGCAACCNTTCTCAGCAGTGTTCAGGCTCGCATGGTGAAGGGGACCTTCTCGGCTTGTAGCAACGCCCCGAGGGGTGCCGTGGGGTGCTCGCTGCTCCGTGGTGGGCACGTGGGGATGGCGGCCAGCACGCCTGCACGCAGAACAAAGTCTCCTTGTGCACAGGGCGCAAGCTGAGCTGAACCCGGCTTTCTCAGAAGGTCCTCAGTTTCGCTCATGAAATGCTCCGACGGGGAAGAAAGCGCCGGCCACAGCAGGGCGGGCAGTTTCCTTTGAAAGACAGCACTGTGTGTGAGAAATGAAGCTGCTTGAGGTTGGCGGCCGGGTCCCTTTTTGTGTGCGCGCCTGTTTGTTTTGATACACAGCGGTGAAACGCGGTCCTTGTGGGGTCGTATTTTCCTGCTGGAGCAAGCTGTCAGCTAGAGATGAGACAGCAGAGGAGGAATAGCTGAAATCCTGTGTTTGTTTGCTTTAAAAAGCCACTTAAAATTAGCTCAGTGAATGTAGCCCCGCACAGATTGCTCCAAAAATTAATAAATCAGGCTATGTGCAAGGAAACTCGATAATGCAAACCAGGTCACTCTACTGCGCGCCAGACCCCGGTCTCATTTACACGGGGGCCTGTTGGCTCTCCCGGGGTGTCTCCGGTTTTGCACCACTGGATGGAGAGGAGAAACCTGGACCGTCCCCTGCTGATGTCTCCGAGATCGAAATTACAGAGCGGGTTGTCTTCAACAACTGTGATTTCGGTGGGATGTGGAAAGGGTTGATGCAGCTTTTGTGGAAGGAATGGCCACCGGGCCGGTCCACAAAGCTCTGCCATGGGGTGGTGACCAGGGAGAAGACTTCAAATGCACCCGGTATGGTCATAGAATCGTAGAATTGTCGAGTTTGGAAGGGACTTTTCAGACCATTAAGTTCAACCATCAACCCAACACTGACAAAAACCACCACTAAACCATGTCGCTAAGCACCATGTCTACATGGTCCAGGTGCTGTCCAGCATCATGGTTGCGTCTTCTGCACTGAGGACCCCCACCTCCTGGATGTCACACGTCCTGGTGGCACAGAAGACGTCAGCATTGCTGGGATGGCCCAAGGAGAACCATGTTGCCGAGGTCCCCAGCTGCCTGGACATAGAAGCAGATCCTTCCAAAGAGGGTGATGCAAACCTGCAGACAGCTGGGGCTGGCCGGAGATGCAGCTGAAGAAGCAAATCCTGGTTCGGGCTGGAGGTCAGGCATGCGAGGAGAGGCTGAGAGTTGGGTGGGTGCAGTAGTAGAGAAGGAAAAGGGGGTTTTTATCGCTCTCTGTAGCTCCCTGCTGGCATAGTGCAGAGGAGACAGAGATGGGCTCCCTTTGGAGGTGCCCAGTGATGGGACAAGAAGCACTGGCCCAAAATGTAACATTGGAAATCACAATTAGTTATCCCAGGTTCCTGAGGGATGAAGTTTTCTGGGGTAGCCCTGTCCCATTTATTTCTGGTGAGCATTTGACACCATTGCAGTTTCCCCAAGCCCCTGGTGAGGTCAAGGAGTGTGTTGGAGATTATCTCTCCTTATTCACTGACACAGAGGAGTATCCAACCTAAATGAGGTACCTGCCCTGGGGCTCCTCCCTAATCCATGGAAAAAGATAGACATCTGCTGTGAAATCTGAATCACTTACCAAAGGTTTCTCCAGTGACCACAGAGAGATCCTGGAGCAGCAGCAGTCCTAACAAAGAAACTCTCATCCCGTTTGGAGGTGATGAATCCAGGCCCAGGGTTCTTGTGCTGTGACTGCTAAATAAGAGGGTAAGGTCCTCCTTGTTGGCCTCAGGGCTCCTACACACTGATTTGGCTTCATATGATTGAAAATCATTTATCAGTTTAGTGTCTTAAGCTTCCCAGATGCTGCTGGAAACAAAAAAGGAAAATATCAGACCCTGAAAAACTACAATTTGAACATGGACTGAGAGCATTTCACAGACACCTCTTGGCCTGGCATTGATCTGACCTTGCTCTCCAGAAATTACCAGAGCTTCTTCTGCAGTAAAACTCCAGTTCTTCATCCAACAAGGAAACCTTCCCACGGGTGAAAAGGCATTTCCTATGATTGGAAACTGGATGAGATTTGATGTATGCTCGTCCTTTACCAACCAGGCTATCTGCTACAATAGCAAAAACCAGCATTGGACAACCTCCCTTCATGAGTCGCATGGCCATCTACTACTTTTAACGTGATCTACTGCTCTGTCTGTTTTACTTGGTATCTGTTGTCTCACTGTTAATCTATCATTTTACAGCTTTGGGGATAATCTCATATTCTATTTCTTGCTGAGGTAGTTTGCCGATTTCACAAGGAAGATATTGCTCTTCCTGTTTGTTTAATGATGATCTACCACTTTTATAAATGATCTGCTGGATTTCCAGACATTCAGCAGCCCACCTAAAGCCGTGGCTTCCGGAGGACTGCTGGCCATCAGATGGCCAGATATGCATGTTCTGTCAATCTGATATATCCAGAATGAGTTAGGCTAATGCTCTGTGATGTAAATATTTCTTATATTAAAATCCCGGCCAAGTCAAGACAGTGTTTGGGGAAGTTCTGGCTGGCCCGTCACGGTGTGGGAGTTGAAGAATGAGCGATTAAGTGTTTCCCATGGTCTCGTGGGACCACGCTCCCCACTTGACCCACGTCCTCCAATGTTTGGGTCTCCAAACCTTTGACTCGGTGATGACCAGCAGAGACCCGAGGAGCGGCCAGCCCAGACAGCAGCCTGGCTGGCTGAGGACATGTGGAGGCCAACCATATGCTATGTCAGCGGGTGCAGGTCTGATTAATGTCAGAGTCCCAAGTCCTGAAGGATGAGGAAAATACGTTCATACAACTCCATGTAAATCATACTTAATTTTTCATCAGTAGACGGGGAGGCTGTGGGGAGGGGGACTGGGAAACACAGAGGTTAAGTGACTTATCCCAAGCCACAGAGCTGCACAGGATAGAGATTTCTAAACCTGCAGACCAGTCGCTTGGTCACTGGGCCTCAATTTAATTAGCCAGTGTGTTTTTTATTTGAGAATGACAGCGCATTACATTTCCTTGTAATTCATGGGCCCCACCCCACTGTGTGCAGATACAGATCAAAGAGACGGCTCCTGCTCAGAGCCTTGCTGCTAGAAATGGTTTCTTTTCATGCCTTAAATTTGAGAACATCAACAGTATCTAAAACATTCAGCAAATTATTTCTTTTCTACTTAAAAGCAGGCTCCCTTCACATAATTTCCTCTTTTTTTGGGGCAGGTTTCTGCACTCTTGAAAGCTCCACGCAGAGCCTTCAGAAATAAATCAGATCCCAAGCCTTCAGCCCCCGTTGCTCATTTTGCAGACCCATGTTTTGCAACCAAAGCGTTTTCATGTGCAAACAGTGGCCTGGTCAAGAAATAAAAGTCATTTCTGAAATCACTGGCCACCAAATCCATGCCTAAGCTTGGGGTGATTCAACCTGGATTATCATAACAACGTTAAAGTGCATGACACCCAGTAAAATACCTCTATGGGTTCTGCCACGGCAGTGTCAGATCTGGGGGAAATCGCCACCCGGGCTTGTTGTGACCACCATCTCCTGTCTCCTGACCTGGGAACACAGTTGGGTTGTTCTTCCTGACTTGATCAGATTCAGTGAAATGATGCTGAGAGCAAAATCAGGTCCATGACTAATAGCAGTTCTCACTGAGCTCACGTAGCACTTGGGCCACACTTACACAAGAGAGGACACCAGATTAGCTGACGGATGAGCTATTTATACCATGAACACTCAAGGATTCCCGTCCAGTGTTGCTCTCTTCAGCTTTCCCTTTTCTGCCAAAAGCAAGGGCTCTTCTGCAACCATGCCCTTTCCCAGTAGACAGTTTAGAAGGGGCTGCTCCATTTTAGGGCTCTTTAATGGTATGTATTATTGCATTGACCCTTATAGATACAGCCATCAGGGCGAAAGGCAAAAGGCCAGTTCTTCATTATCAACTGGAGTTTGCTAGGTAGTTTGTTTCATAGAAGTCAGAGAGCCCTAGAACATAGAATCATGGAATGGTTTGGGTTAGAAGGGACTTTTAAAGACCATCTAGTTCCAACCCCCGCCCCTGTAATGAGCAGGGACATCTTCACCTAGACCAGGTTGCTCAGAGTCACGTCCAACATAGCCTGGAATCTTTCCAAGGATAAGGCATCGCCCACCTCTCTGGGTAACCTGGGCCAGTGTCTCACCACCCTCAGCGTAAAATATTTCTTCCTTATATCTAGTCTAGATAGTCGTATTGCTACAGGTACTTTCTGCCTGTCCTTTCCTGCCTGCTGTGACTATTAGAAGACAGAGTAGTGGTGGGTCTGGGAGGCACAGGGCAAGCCAACAGCTGAGTGGCTTTACAAGTGGCCCCCACTTTTGCAGCACTGAGTCTTGCATTCCCAAAAGAGGAGTACTGTGGAAGAAAACCCCCATGCGAGATGAGGTGGCTGTTTTGGGTCTCACTGCCTGATCAGAATATATGGGAGGCGGGTGGCAGCCCTGGGACATCACAGAATCACAGAATCATCAGAGTTGGAAGGGACCTCTAGAGATCATCTAGCCCAAGTCCCCTGCTAAAGCAGGGTTGCCCAGAGCACATCACTCAGGACTGCAACTAAGCGGGTCTTGGAGATCTCCAGAGAAGGGGACTCCACACCTTCCCTGGGCAGCCTGTTCCAGGGCTCTGGCACCCTCACTGGAAAGGAAGTTCTTCCTCATATTTGAATGGAATTTCCCATGTTCCAGCTTGTGCCCGTTGCCCCTCGTCCTGTCACTGGGAACGACTGAAAAGAGTCTGGCTCCATCCTCCTTCAACCCACCCTTTAGATACCTAGAAGCATTAATAAGGTCTCCCCTCACCTTCTCTTCTCCAGGCTAAAGAGCCCCAGCTCTCTCAGCCTTTCCTCATCAGGGAGATGCTTCAATCCCTCAATCATCTTTGTTGCCCTATGCTGGACTCTCTCCAGTAGTTCCCTGTCTCTCTTGAACTGGGGAGCCCAGAACTGGAGGCAGTATTCCAGTTGTGGCCTCACCAGTGCAGAGTAGAGGGGGAGAATGACCTCCCTCAACCTGCTGGTCACACTCTTCCCTACGCAGCCCAGGATCCCATTGGCCCTCTTGGCCACAAGGGCACATCGCTGGTTCATGGATAGTTTACTATCTGTTAGGACCCCTAGATCCTTCTCCTCAGAAGTGCCTTCCAGCAGGTCCACCCCTAACCTATATGGGTGCCTGACATTCTTCCTCCCCAGGTGCAGGACCCTACACTTGCCCTTGTTGATTCTCATTAGGTTCTTCTCTGCCCAGCTCTCCAGGCTATCCATGTCATCATTTACATCCCAGCTGCCACTTGGTACTTGGGTGGGAGGCAGACAGACAGGACCTCCAAAACCTTCCTTCTCTAAACGGCCCTTGCTGTGCCATTAGCACATCTAGGGTGAGGAGCAAACCAGTTGGGCACCCCAAAGACCCATGTTACCCCAAAATTTCTGTAGTTATCCAAGGCTGTGACTCCACACTGATATTGGCTGGGGGACTTGCAGAGCAGTCATGACGGATTTGGCAAGGGCATCAGCCGGTCTGTCGGACAGCATGATGCACACCCTCCCATACCACAGCAAACATGAGCCAGCACCACCCTCTGTAATTAAGGGGCATGATTTCACCTCTCATTACCTCACGCTTACCACAGGGTAAGAGCACGGATGTGGGCAATATGACACAGTGCAACTTCACGCCCTTGCCTTGGTGACTTGCTCCCGTGTCTGTGCCCTTTTTTGCATTTATATTCCCCAAAAGAAGCAGGCCAAACCTCTGCCGTGTCCATACACACACACACATATGCACATACACATGCAAGGTTGTATAGCTTGGGCAGAAATGGTCCTACACGGCATGTTGCACAACCTCTACAAAAGGCAAGATCAGAGGCTTTCCAACCTGACTTAAACTATCCTGGATGTATCAGGGAGGAAGGAAAGACCCATTTGTATTTCAAAATGCAAGTGCTGTGCTTCAGGGAAAAACAAATTGATGCCTCAGATAAGGAGCAAGGGATTAGCGGTGGGGTTTTCTTTTTTGCTGGTGAGGCGCCTTTATCCTGATATGAGTCCCAGATATTAGTGCAAAGAATTACAAGAGGGGAAAAAAGATGCTAATCCCATGTATCAGCAGTGTCTAATCTGCCAAGCATAAATATTCATGTAATCGCTTTGCTGTTACCTGGTAACCACAACAAAGCACGCATAGAAAATGTAATTACAGGGGCTCCGTAAACTCATCTTAAATTATCACCTATAGCCAGGCACATATTATTAGATATTAGATTCTCCCTTAGATCAGAATCTCATGTTCCTCACGTCTAATTTGAAATAACTATCTCCTTATTGGCAAGCGACGAAATCTAAATGGAGTCACGTAAATCCTACTTCACAGCTCAATTAAGGAAATGTGATTACGGATCTAGAAGCAGATGCAGGTATTACTGGGGACGGGATGATGGCAGGAGCCTACAGGAAGCAGTCGATGCTTTCCAGGGGTCATTTGTAGGGGAACCCGTAGGAACAGAGTTTCTATTGTTATAAGCTTCAGAGTATGTGGGGCGGAGAGGGGGCGAGAGACCGGATTCCCATTTTTAAGTGCTTTGGAGGTTTTCAGAAGGAGTCAGGTTCCATTGTCGTGTTTTAAATGTTCTCTAAGCTCGCTGGGAACAATACACATTTTCACCGCTTCTCCCTTGGCGTCCTTCCCTCTCGTGATGAGGTTCACACTCTTTGGTTGTCCAACAACTGCCATTGATCTTTATTCCACGTTGGAGGGATGGGATGAGATGAGATGAGGGGGAGATGTCATTATGTCATTTTGTGCACTTATCCGAACAAAAAGCCAGAAGAGATGTAGGGAGATGTCCTAGGAGCTCTCTGAATGCAACAGGCAGGAGAAGCAGGTGCCTTTGCAGCTCTCTCAGCTGCACACACCTGGGTCATTTTCAGGAGGACCATCTGTCAGATGCACCACAAAATGTCCTGGGCGAAAGGATGACAAGACGTGAGCACCCCTGGGGGTGGGCTCAGTGTCCTTGGCATGGCTGATGATGTGATGGAAGAGCACTGAAGGCTAACTCATGGATGCACCAACTTTCTCCAGAGGGCTCCTTGGTCCTGGAAGTCATCAGGTCTCCTCACCAAGCTCGATGAGCGTGGGGACAAAGACGTCCTTCTCCAAACCCCAAAGAGAAGGTGTTAAAGTCACAGGCAGCAGCTGTAAAGGAGGAGGGTGAAATGGGGGGGCTCAGAGGACAGCAGATGCAAGCATACATCCTGCCGCATGCACCCAGGAGCACGTAATTATTCCTGCAGGGAAGACACATTATGGCAGAAGTTAGCAAGAAATAAATACGGAAACACAGGGATGCATTTGCAAACACTCTTAGCCGAGAGAGAGCAAAATCAGGGACGTTGATCCCAGTTCCTTGGAGTGATCAAGGGAGTGTTGACTTACAAAAATGGTGGCTCTGTTGAGCGATGGGTCTTCTCCATCTGCCTGCCCATTTTCTGCCCTTGGTTTCGTTGCTCCATCCCAAATGGCTTGTTCCTAAAGGGAGAAGGCAGCCAGAAAGCAGGACCGCTCTCCAACGTATTTATCATTGTGTTTAGCGTGGAAATTGGAAGCGAGTGAGCATTTGCTTTTCAGCTCTGGAAGGACAGGCTTTGATTTTGGTAGCTTCCACCCCCTGAAATCTGAATGTGCAAACACACCCAAAAATGCACCAGAAAAAAATACATCTAACCCACCAAAAAGGACTGAGTTCAAGAAAACAACTCAATCTCATTTGAAATCCAACTTTTTAAGAGTCCTTAATGTTTTCTTGTGTGAAAAAAGTGCTTGCCCCATGAAAAATGGTGAAAAAAAAAAAGGTCAAAGCATTCTATTCTGCAGAGGGGCAGACACGTGGACCCTGGACTTCGTCTGAATGTGCCTGCTCAGTTTTAACGCGGGATTGTGCTGAAGTCAGGACTCTGAAAGAAGTGTTCATTTCAGTAAAAACTGCACTTCCTTCGGTTGGGAAAATAAAAGTTTTGCCCCAAACTTTATGATTACTCTATTTATGACGCTGGGACCAAATTATAAATGCAATTTGTGTATCGGAAATCCCCTTGAAATTTCAATTAAATTTGATACATGTGCTTTCGGTCTCCTTTCCTAAGAGAGTTTGTTTCTGGGCCAAATTATTCCGTCTTTATTCATACATTAGTACATGGAGTCTTTCTTACTGCACGCTTCAGAGTCTGATCCTTTTCTTTCAAACTACTGCAGGTTTCCCTGAGAAAGAAAGAAGACAAAACATATTCTAACAGCAGTAGCTCTTTTTCCATCGCTCTCCATCTGGTACGTGATCTGTGATCATACCTCCAGGTCATTATGCTTGTAATGTTTATTGGAAAAATCAATCTTTAACTTTAAGACTTTACACAGGAAATATTAAAGTAAATTAGGACCCTATACATCCATTTTCAAATTTCCTTTCGACCTCACAGTACCTATTTCTTTCATGAAAAGAAATCGAGGTTATTTTTTTTTTTCCAAGCTGTTCCATTTTTGCATAACTGACAAAATTTCCTGGAAATACAATTTGCCCAGCTACCTTAGTTATTATCTCCAGCCCATATTAGCAGCTAAGCGGTTGTTGACATTCCCTTTCAATATTGCTACTAAAACTCCACGAAGCTTACGCAGAATTTATATACGAATGTCAACTCATTTTTAAAATATGTAATAGGAAAAGATCAGCCAATGCCTTTCTGGCCACCTACGTTTCAGAAGGTATTGGCTGGTATTAAAGTAGTGTATACATATATATTTTAAGAAACCACACATTTTCTGGGCCAGAATCCAAGGGCATATAAAGTAGTTTAGTCGGTTATGACTGGATGAGGAGCTAGATGGAAAACAGAGCATTCTCAGAGGCTTTGGGTGCGCATGAATTTCTTTCCAAAATTAATGTGAGTGGGGGTCATTAATTTTACTTTTATTTTGGTGGATGAAATGTCGCTCTTCTGGATATTCTCAGGGTGTGACATGAAGCCACATCTAGCAAAGGCAGGACCCTCCGGCCCCCGTCCGTGCCTTCCAGTGCTGAGGCTGAACACATCCCGCTATTCATGGTGCTTCTGGGATGGGACAGAAATACTGCAATAAACAAAAATAATAAAAAATATATATTGCGGTGGCAGCTTGGGGTCTGAGGACAGACAGCCCCCCAGGATGAGACGAAAGCCACTGAGACAGACCAAACCAGTGAAAGGAGAAAACGCACAGGACCGATGCTCCTGGACTCTCTCTGGGTCTGATCCTGCTCTGACACTGATCAAGTCCAAGCAACCTTTGCCACTTGCGGCTATAGAAGCAAGAAGAAATTTAAACAATGTTGACTTTTCTCCCTTTGTTTTTGCACTTTTAAAAGGGGGACGAGGCTACTTTTCAAATTCAGTCGGGGTGGTTGGATCTATTTGTAACGGGGTTGTCTCCAGGTGAAAGGCTGTAGCAAAGAACAAGATATTCTTGGTTTTTACCACTGATATTAACCCCCTTTAGTATCATTAGAGCTGATGCGTCCATGAGGTTTCTCATGGAACCAGCTTATCTTCACTGTCCCAAGAAGATACTGTGTTTAAAACACAACTAAAAGCTGTTCGAGGTTGTGTCTTTAACAGTGCCACTGGGAAGATTGCATAACATCTAAACAAAGTTTAAAAGTAATCAGATCTCCCTTTAAAAAATAAAAAATAAAACATGAAAAGGCAACATTTCCCATGCATTGCAGGACCACATCCGTCAGCTGTAGACCCAGCTCCTTTTCATAACAGAGCACGTGAGACACCATAATAAACAGTGGAAAACAGAACCACATGCTGCCATGAAATGAGACTGAATATCAAAACCTACGAGGGAGAGGCCAGATTCGGCGATGCCTCTTGGTGCTAACGTGGCTCAGCCATCCGCAGGGGACCAGGGACCACCACAACTCATGAAGCCCCAAAGATGTGGGGACTGATGCCGTGGGGACTGATGCCGTGGGGACCCATGCTGTGGGGACCATAGCTGCTGGCGTGGGAACAGCACGAACCTCCCCTGCACACAACCTCACTCCAGGCCACCCTGGACGAGGAATGGGATCCTGGGAGGTGAAACCACCAGAACTCCCAGTTTTGCAAGGGATGGCAAGCTTTTTCTCCCTAGGAAGTCTTCACACAGCCAGCATCAGATGTTAATTTTCAGTCCTGAGATGTCTCTCTCAGATTGACTCTATCATTTATTTCCAAGCCCCTGGGCCATTGTAGGCTGGACTTCATTTGTTTTAAACTCCTCTGCCTGGGACTTATTGTTCTGTGCTGCTGGTTCACAGCTCTGTAAGTCATTACTAACCCCGTCCCTTCCCCCAGAAGGAGCCTTTGGGTCTTTTTTTTTTTTTTTTTTTTTCTGCTTTTTTTAACACAGAAAATTAGTTTTGTGGCTGCAAAAGAGAAAAGGCCTGAAATCTCTTACCTCTACGCCGCTGAAAAAAGAGAAGGAAGGGAGGGCGATTATGTTACAACACAGTGCACCAGAAAGTTTACCTGTTAAGTTAATGACCTGCCTCCAACCAAATGGCTAAGCTGCCAAGCAGGACTAGAATTTATGGCGTGACTCAAGCCCAGACCAGGATGCTCAGAGCCAGCTCGGGATTTACCCAGCATGCCAGGCTATTTGGAACAAAATAGTAGGTATGGGCAATTACGGAGGCAGCTGACAGCTGCAAAGAAGCCTGATCCAAACTTTCCCAAGGCTCCATGACGCCTGGATCACAAGTCCGCAAGTGACAAGTGGCACGTCTTTCATCCCACCCTTCTTCTGCAGGTGTGGGTCATTCATAGCTCAAACACATCCAGAGCTCTAACCTTGCAGGCACAACACTTCCAGGAACAGAGCCCTGGAACAACGACTGGAAATCACTGGTGGGGAAGAGAAAATGCTTTGTGAAAGCGTGAAGCAGTAGGTTTTAGCTGGAAAGTAACCACAGGGTGTGCAGGACCTGGAATCATAGAATTGTCTAGGTTGGAAGGAACCTTTCAGATCATCTAGTCCAACCATCTACCTAACTCTGATAAAAACTATCACTAAACCATGTTTCTAAGCACCATGTCAACCCATCTTTTAAATGACTCCAGAGATGGTGCCTCAACCACTTCCCTGGGCAGCCCATTCCAAGACTTAATAACCCTTGCAGTGTCAAAAATTTTCCTAATATCCAATCTGAACCTCCCCTGGCGCAACTTGAGGCCACTTCCTCTTGTCCTATCGTCAGTGACTTGGGAGAAGAGACCGACCCCCGCCTCTCTACAGCCTCCTTTCAGGGAGTTAAGGTCTCCCCTCAGCCTCCTTTTCTCCAGGCTGAACACCCCCAGTTCCCTCAGCTGCTCCTCGTAAGACTTATTCTCCAGACCCCTCCTCAGCTTCTTTGCCCTTCTCTGGACCCTCTCCGGTACTTCAATGTCTTTTTTGTGGTAAGGGGCCCAAAACTGGACACAGTACTTGAGGTGGGGTCTCACCAGTGCCGAGTACAGGGGAACGATCACCTCCCAAGTCCTACTCACCACGCTGCTCCTGATACAGGCCAGGATTCTGTTGGCCTTCTTGGCCACATGGGCACAATTCTGGCTCATGTTCAGTCCAGAGTCGACCAACACCCCCAGGTCCTTTTCTGCCGGGCATGTCTCCAGACCCAACTGAAAAAGGAAGACAAAGAAGAAAAAGAAGCCAAGAGCATTTTTCTTTGGGGCACAACCTACTAATCTAACACCTCTTCTTCCCCTGAGACATGGAGAGCCATATCCTTACTGCCTTACCATGCAAAGGGCTCTCTGCAGACTACCCCTTTAGACAGTATGGGACCTGGAGGTGGAGTACACCTGGCAGATCTGACCATCAGATGATCTAAACCCACCCTTTGGGCAAAACCATAATTTCCCCCCATCACTCACGTAATAAACACCCCACAGTGCAGCTTTGGCGATTCCACTTCTCTTCAGGGGATGAAGAAAATCCTGGGAGGCTGGGAAGCTTTCCTTCTACTGGGGCAATATTTGGGTGGATCTGGGACCCATTTAACCTTAATCCACCCTTGGCTTAATGTCTCGAATTCCTTCTCCATGTAGGGGCTGCCACTCCATTCCAATTTCATTACACTCCTAGCAAAGCTGCGAGGGCTCAGGGATGATATGGCCATCAAAGGCTGGAGGGTTTTAATGCCATGGCTTCCATGGAAACTTCTCGTGAGCTCACCCTCTTACCTGCATTATTTCCAGCTGTGCTCACAATTTCATATAGAGAGGATGCAGGAGAGTCAGAGAAGTTTACACCACATCTCTTCTACATCTCACAAAGAGAATGGTGGGTCCTGGGCACCGGGGAAAAAGGGAGATCCACTTCAGAAGACCTGGAGATGGTGTCTGCAGGGAACTAGGGTGCAGGCAGAGGGATTGGCTTGGCATCAAGAAATTTCTGTGGAGGAAAATCACCTTATGCCATTTCTCTTAGAGCATGAGAAAAGCATAATCCCCATTTCTCAACTGGACACCAGGAGAAGAGTGATGGACCACGGCTCTTTTAACACAGGCCAAAGCCAACAGGCTCTTCTGGACCTCCCTGATGCTTGAGAAGCCCCTTGCCAGGGTGAGTCATGTTAAATGAGGTGGGCCATCCCAGTCTGCCACTGTGTAAAGCCAATCTGCTTGGATCCTGGTGGTTGCATGCAGTCTGGCTGAGTGCACAGGAGGAATCAGAGCATCCGTGGCTAACACATCTCATCCCCGGTGTGCTTTTGGCAGAGAGGCGTAGAGAGAAGCTGGCCAGGGGAGGAGAAAGGGGAGGCAGTGATGTTCACCGCTTCAACTGTTTGCAGACCAGATGTAGGCTCATCCCTCAAATTCCCAGCACTTTATTCCCCATCAAAAAATCTTTAAAGGCTGCAGGGTCTCAGGAGATCAGCAACAGGATAAGAAAAAGCATATATATATATATATATATATATGTATCTATACAGTAGCTGGCAGGCAGGAGGGGACAAAAAAAAGTAATGAAGTAGAAGCAATATCCCACTAAAAACAGTGTTTGAAATGAGGTGGAGATTTATGCATTTCAGGAGTTGTCACCTCCATGGGTTGTACTGTCCTGCTTATTTTTCTGTGCTTGAGAGCAAACAAGATGAAAACTTGACTTATGGTGTGCTTGCACTTTTAAGAGGAGGAACTCAGCAGGCAAGAATATATCCGGGACTTCTCAGGGTGTTGCCCAGTTATTGCTCCATCAAGGCCAAAATGCAAGTCTCGGATCCCAAGGGACATAGAAATCCCAGCACGCTGCAATACAGTTGGTTTCTGAGATCTGCAACACCAATATTTGGGAAGCTGCACTTATAGCTGTGTACATACACCCCTACCAGGTCCTACGGACCTTGTCTGAGTGGGGAAAATGCGGGACCAAGAAGGTGAAGGAATGAAGCACCCCTTCTAAAAGCCATGGGGAGGTTTGGGATAATAACACCCACGACAGCCAAGGCTAAATCACTGACGGTGGGATTTTTCTGGCATTGCCACCCAAGCTGTCTAGAGTCAACCTTACTGAAGCTTACACATGTGCTTTGGCTTGGACCCATCCAGCCTTGTAAAAACATCTCTCGATGTGGAAGTGGACCCAGAGGGAACAGCATCTGCTACCACTTTCCTGCTCTCTCCCTGGTCAGAATCACAGAATCACAGAGTGATATGGGGTTGGGAGGGACCTCTGGAGATCATCTTGTCCAACCCCCTGCCAGAGAAGCATCACCCAGAACAGGTTGCACAGGAATGTGTCCAGGCAGGGTTTGACTCTCTCCAGAGAAGGAGACTCCACCACCTCTCTGGGCAGCCTCTTCCAGGGCTCTGGCACCCCTCACAGGAAAAAAACTTTTCCTCATGTTCAGGTGGAATTTCCCGTGTTCCAGTTTGTTCCCGTTGCCCCTTGTCTCACATGCCAAGTGTGAGCTTGGAGCACTGTCTGTCCTCCACTTTGCCCATCTCCTAAGGCTTCATGGACGTTTTTCTGTCTGAATCAGCCAATGTTTGGGCTGTGGACTGAATGAGTAGCCCCATCTCAGGATGGAAGGCTATCCTAGATGGGGAGATTTTGCGCCCACTGGAGGGGAACCCAGGGAGGAAAATTTCCAGCTTGGGTTTTCAACAACCCCTTTGCTCCCCTCCACCTTCCCCACATGGCAGCAAGCTGGCAGTGGACAGGGATATAATCCTTTATTCCAGATGCCCATGGCAGGATGAAAACAAACCAGCACCGGTGCAGTGTCCTGCTGCCTCTCGGGAGACGTCCCAATCATGGGAGCAGTTGCTGCTGCAAGGCAGGAGGGCTTCCCATCATCCTCCCACTTTTTATTTCCTTAGCTCTCCCGATGATACAGTTTGAAGCACAGAAGTGTTCTGTGAGGAATGTGTTTCGGGATGAAGATGAATACCTCGGAGCCTGACAGCATAAACACTGAGAGCCTGTTTGGCTTCTTCCAGTGCCAGCTCCCTGGATGGATGCAGAAACCCCCTTCGCTGCCCGTGGAGGCTCTTTGGTTCCCTCTGATGAGTTGGAGCTGTTCTGACCCGAAGCAGATGGAGTCAGTTATTTACACCACGTTCTCCTGGGGTGCACTCTTGACCCACTGCTCGCTGGTCTCAATAGACACATGCACTGGTGCCGGCTGATTGTTTCGGTATGACACAGAGAACATTAGTGGAGCAGAGCCAGGCAGAGGCCCATGGAGAATGAGCAACTGATGGGGATGTAGTGCTGGGAGAAGCCTTGCTGGTCCCACGCCGAGCTGCCATGCCTTGAGTTCAGGTGGCAAGAAGGGAAGACAAACCTCCTTGCTGGCCCCTTGAAGGCTGAGCTGGCTGGTGGGCTGTGGTGGGATGATCCAGGGATGCCACCCTTGATGGGATGTCACTAAGGGCTGGGCATTGAGTGTAGTGTGGAAGGCAGGGCAAAAGGAGGGCAGCTCTGAGATGTGTTGGTCTGGGAAGCTCCACGGGAGACCATTTCAGGGGTCAAAGACAACTCAGTGTGCCCAGTCTCTGCCTGGTGCTCTGAGGAGCAAGGCAGAAGGACGTGCTGTGGTCGTTTCTGCTCCAGCTCCCTAGCAATCATTTCACTATGTTCATTCGGGGAATCCATCTTTCCCTTACCTTTACCTCTTCTGCCCTCCAACCCTTGACTCAAGTTTGGGGTCCCTTGAAATATGCCCAGACCTGAGAGGAGAAGTGCTGTGAAACTCAAAATGGCTACCGTCTCCTGCAGCCAAGTAGCCCAGAGCAAACATGGTCATACCTGCGAGACAGCTGAGCACAGCAGGCAGCTGCTGTCCTGGCTGCTGCAAGAGGAGAGGTGAAGGAATTTCGGAGATAGCATGTGGGGTAGGGTGTTAAAGAGTTGCAGGGACTTCAGCACATGATGCATACAATTCCTTGATACAAAGCCAACAAACACTTAAATGCTCCCGCTCCATTTTAACCCTTCTTCCCATTTTTCCCTTCCACTGAAAGAAAGCTTCAAGCTCAGAAGGTGCAAAGAAAGATTAAGTAGAAGGAGTTACATTTTCCTGGCTGCTATCAAAAACTTTTTTCCAACTTTTCTCCTTTTTTTTTTTTTCTTTTTCTCTTCTCACTGACATACCTTTGACGTTTTATGAGCTGAACTGTATTTCATTGCACGAGGCACTGGCAGACAATCTGAGAGCCTTTTATTCTGAGGTGCTTTTCAGCTTCCAGGCTGTGATCTACATCGCCTCAAGCCGAAGCCAGGCTGCAGCCATGGGCCTGGCTGACATTTTACAGCGAAAGGGGAGTGAGGCACCAGCTTATAAAAGTGTTTGAAGACCCAAGTGTTGCATATTAAGATACACCAAGTTTGAACTCCTGAAGTGAGCCGTTAACCCGTGGAACTCCTCGTCAGATGATGTGATGGACAAAAACCACAGAAACATAGAATCATAGAAAGGTTCGAGTTGGAAGGAACCTTAAAGATCATCAAGTTCCAACCCCCTGCCATGGGCAAGGACACCTCCCACTAGACCGGGTTGCTCAAAGCCCCATCCAACCTGACCTTGATATGACTATGGGCTTGAGAGGAGTTCTTGGAAGAGAGAGCCATTGGAGATTACTAACTAGACATACTTCAGCCAAGAAATGCTTTATGCAGAAAGTGGTCAGCGGCTGAGAGAGTTATCAAGGCTGGTATCGAGTATGTTCATCCTATTTGTGCGTCCGTTGAAGATATTGGGCTTTATGGACCCTTGCTATAAACCAGAGAGTCCACCCTGCCTCTTCCTGAGTTAAGTGGTAAAGCTCTTTTACTGTAAGCAACCAAGGAGAACTGGGAGCTTTCCGTGATTTATTTACGTGTATTTTGTTTTGAAAAGTTTGGTGCAGCAGCATCTCGGTATCCCATGGTCGCTGGTGTTGCTCTGGTCCCACAAGGAGAAACTGGATCCTTCTTCACTCCAAAGAGACAAGAGTTAAGAGGAGAAGTAGAGGCCAGAAATCTACTGAAAAGGCAAGTGGCAGAACTGGTAATTGAATCCAGCTTCCCTGGACTGGTTTATTCAGTCTTTGCAGGCAGTGAATTGCTTATAGTGAATCAGGCAGAAGGACCTGAGGCAGGGGAAAGTCCCTGGCTGGCCTCAGTGAATTTTGATGGGCTACTTCATCCCAGGGCTTGAGCGGGGCTCCTTTTCATTTTGTGGGATCTGCAGGTGGTGCAGCCTACGGGAAAGAGATGGAGGGCTCATCACAGCTGGGTTTCTGGAGGTTTCATCAGTGCGCTCTGACCATAAGCATCAACCTGACCTGGTGCCAAGCAGGTTTAACAGCAAAATGCTGTGCAGTATTTCTTTTCAGCATTCAGACATGAGCCAGTTGCTGCTGCTGCCGCCGTCTATCTGAAGTGATCCACATCATGAAGAGCACAATTTGGGACAAGCCAGGGCACAGCATGGATCCACAGTAGGGGCTCTGAGCCACCTTGGCTTGCTGTATATCAGCAGTGCTCATTCTGACATTAAGAGTTACAGTACCACAGTTTAAATGATCTGTCCAGTGGTGTTGTGGCTGGATGTGGCCAAATTTCTTTGAAGCTCTCCTGTCTCAGAGGCCACCTTGATAAGAAGGTACTATATAGTTGGGATGGGTGCTAATGGAGAACTGTGCTCAGCTCTTAGAATCATAGAATCATAGAATCGTCTAGGTTGGAAGAGACCCTTGGGATCATCGAGTCCAACCATCTACCCTACTCTACAAAGTCCTCCCCTACACCATATCCCTCAGTACCGCATCTAAACATCCCTTAAACACATCCAGAGATGGTGACTCAACCACCTCCCTGGGCAGCCTGTTCCAATGCCTGACCACTCTCTCTGTGAAAAATTCCTTCCTGATGGTCAGTCTAAACCTACCCTGTTGGAGCTTGAAGCCATTCCCTCTCGTTCTACTCCTCATACCAAGGTCCTTTCCCAGGTCTGAGATATTTAGATACAAATGACTCCCTGCTGCTCCAGCTTTCAGATATAAATAAAAATCAGAGCCTCCAGCTGGGAATAAGATCACCTTGGAAATGGGATGGCATGCGTTTCAGGGCCAAATTCTTCCTGAGTCATAGGCTGCTTCAGTTAAGGAGATGTTGGGACATGTGCCCTTGTAGCAAATAGTGAAGCCAAGCTCTTAACTCAGATGCATAATCCACCAGCCACACTGGGCCCCTGGTATACCCAAGATAGACATATGTGTGTGTATATATATATGTATATATATACTTTCTTCTCTGAGGTAATTTAAAAAGTGTGTAATCAGGGGCTTGATCACAGAGCAGGGACAGAAAAATCCCCACAATGTAAAGAAATCTGGGCAAAAGCAGGCCAGAAGCTAAAGAAGAACAAAACTGCTGCTATTGTGGAAGCAGCATAGAATCATAGAATCGTCTAGGTTGGAAGGGACCTCTAGTCCAACCATCAACATAACTCTGACAAAAAAATAAATAAGAAATAGGAAATAAAAATTACTAAACCATATTCCTGAGGACCATGTCTTTTNGTGCGATAAGGTCTCCCCTCAGCCTCCTCTTTTTCAGACTAAACAACCCCAGCTCCCTCAGCCTCTCCTCATAAGACTTACTCTCCAGAACAACTCTCCAGAAGCTGACAGCAGAGTTTTCCTGGGTATATCATAGAATCATAGAATGGTTTGGGTTGGAAGGGACCTTAAAGATCATAGAGTTCCAACCCCCCTGCTATGGGCAAGGACACCATCCACTAGACCAGGTTGCTCAAAGTCCCATCCAGCCTGACCTTGAAGGCTTCCAAGGATGGGGCATCCACAGCTTCTCTGGGAAACTTGTTCCAGTGTCTCACCTCCCTCACAGTCAAGAATTTCTTCCTGAGATCTCATCTAAATCTCCCTTCTTTCAGTTTAAAGCCACTACCCTCTTGTCCTATGGCTCTCCTCCCTGATCAAGAGTCCCTCCCCAGCTTTCCTGGAGCTCCTTGAGGGACGGGAAGGGGCTCCAAGGTCTCCCTGGAGCCTTCTCTTCTCCAGACTGAACCCCCCCCAACTCTCTCAGCCTGTCCTCACAGCAAAGGGGCTCCAGCCCTCCCAGCATCTTCGTTGCAAGGGGTATGTATGCTGCAATTCAGCTGTGGGATTATTTTTATTAACAGCAACGGTGCAGCTAATGGGAAGGAGGGCGGCGAAGCCAAATGTGATGCTGCATCAAACAGCTGAGCACACCGCAAAGGCAGCACAGTCTGTTACCGCAGGACTCAGGTATTTCAGCATCTGGGAAAGGCTGAATACAGTCAAAAAATGAGCCGGAGAGCAAAGGACCAGAAGGGGAAATATCTGCTAACTGAAAGGTGTGGCTGTCTGGGAAAGAGATCTTATGAGTTATTGCAGGAAAGCACCTAGAGCTGTTAGCCCTGACGTGCAGGTGCAGCATTAAAAGGAGAAGGTTGCAGGGCTGGCCTGCTCCCATAAATCACAGAAGGGAGGGTGTGGGGATTAGATCTGGGACTGCACAGCGCAGAACTGGAGTGAAATCTTTCTATCCATGACCGGCCAACAGATAGATGAAACAGAGCAATGCACAAATGCTCAGGGTTTGAAAGCATCTGGCAGGAGAGAGAAAATGTGGGCTTTTTTAATCACGTCTCACTGAGGTAGACAGGACTTAGAACAGCTCTTCTGGAGCTATCATTTCAGAAGGGATTGAAAATGTTAATGATCACCTTTAAAATACTTTGAGAGTCTGTCATGGAAAGGACTACATCAACAGCTACACAAGTTATTCCAAGTTGGATGTTGAGACCTGAGTTTTGTCCAGATCCTTTTCACGGCTGTTTATACTTGCACATGGATGAGCTCTTGTGCATGGGTGTACACACACACACACAGGGGTAACAAAATAGGCAGCCCACAGCGCATCCCTGGAAACCAGGAGCTGTTTAAGGCAACCATCTAAGAGATTCAGGTCTGTAACACTGGATGAGGCCAGAGTTCCTGTTGTCTTCAGGCCTCTTTCTGCAAATGGTCAATAAAGAACACCTAGAGCAGCAACTATAAACAGGGAAATTTAGGAACAAGTTCTTTACTATTAGGAGCAAGTTCTTTACTGTGAGGGTGGTGGAGCACTGGAACAGGGTGCCCGGGGAGGTGGTTGAGGCCCCTTCCCTGGAGATATTCAAGGTGAGGCTCAATGAGGCCCTGGGCAACCTGGTCCAGTTGGGGGTGTCCCTGCTGACTGCAGGGAGGTCAGACTAGATGACCTTTGGAGGTACCTTCCGGCCTGGTCCATTCTATGATTCTGTGAAATACTGAAATACTACCCCACTAGTCTTGTAGCAGTTGCCTGGTTTGCCTGTCTGTTGTCTTTAACTCTACCTCACACTGACCCACCAGGAAATGGATTCATCCACCCAGCTCCCATCATCTCCAGGGAACTGCAGGTTACCCAGCAACCTTCTTAGGTGCATTGGTGCAAAGACCGGACAGTGGGAGGGCAAAATACAATCTGATTGAAGCATTTGCTTTGCAGCTGTGATAATGATGGGACAAACCTCACAGCCTTAAAGGCCTTAAGGTGTGCATTTCCATTTTCTGTCCACCTCTACTTATCTCAGAGTAATTTGCTGCACCTCTAGGACACCTTAGTATAGCCAGCCCCAGATATGCAAAATGCTTATTTCTGTAGAACTGGGGAGAGCTTTCATAGAAGGCAACAAAATTGGCTGGGGGGGCATGAACGTGAGGGTTAAATCACAGAATGGTGATTCCCAAACTCAGGCTTACAAGGCCATAAAACCTGGTCTGTGGAATTGTGCGGAAGAATTATTTCAGTTTGGTGGTTCATGCTACTTCGTAGCCCATAAGAAATGTCTTAGCCCAAGTATCCAAGAAGTTTGAGAACCATCCTGTTAAAGAGCTGGAGCTCCCAGGACTCACTGTGCCATGGACCAACTTGGTCTCAGCTTGGGATGTATGTTGGTCCTGCTGGATTTTTGTTGGTAGCACAGTGATCAGGAGGTGGTGGGTACGGCCCAGAGGATGGTGAGGGACCCAGTAGCAGAGAAAAAAGGGGTGAATGGAATTAAAAGCTCAATGGAATGAAGTGGTTATAGAGGGGGAAAGAGAAGGCGGCAGCAGCTGTGAAGGACATTTGCAGAGGGTTGGGAATCCCTGCAGGATACGACGTGAAATTGATTGTGTTGGTGCACTGTCGTTCTTAAGAGATAAAATAAGGATAAAAATCAGGGATGCCTTTTCCCTGTATTTCTTAGTAGGATGAACTTCACAAATGAATATTCTTCTCTCCGCAACACAGACCAGCGAACACAACCATGCCCACAATGTTGTTTATAACTTTATTTGCAGCTACTCCTGGCAGCTCTGCAGTCTATCCCAGCAAGGAAAACATTTCACCAGTAATAACTTGAACTTCTCCCCTAAGAGGCCTTCTCTTGCCCTGCTGAAACAATGGTTGCTCTGCTGGCAGATCCAGCCCTTCTAGCGGAGGGGACTTGGTGGACACATGTCTGCATGAAAGTTGGTGGGGACACGAGAAGGAGCTCTACAGAGAGACTTAGATAGATTGGATGATTGGGCCAACATTAATGGTATCAGCTTCAACAAGGCCAAGTGCCAGGTCCTGCACTTGGGCCACAACAACCCCATGCACCACTACAGGCTTGGGGACGTGTGGTTGGAGCTGCCTGGCAGAAAAAGACCTAGGGTTTCTAATTGACAAGCGGCTGAATATGAGCCAGCAGTGTGCCCAGGTGGCCAAGAAAGCCAATGGCATCCTGGCTTGAATTAGAAATAGTGTGACCAGCAGAAGTCGGGAGGTGATTGTCCCCCTGTACTCAGCACTGGTGAGGCCACACCTGGATTATTGTGTCCAGTTCTGGGCACCTCAATACAAGAGAGATATCGAGGAGCTGGAGTGAGTGCAGAGGAGGGCAATAAAGCTGGTGAAGGGCCTGGAGCATCAATCTTACGAAAAGCAGTTGAAGGATCTGAGACTGTTTAGTTTGAGGAAGAGGAGGTT
>VXAK01006934.1:42756-100056 GCA_013399435.1 Arenaria interpres | reverse complement strand
ATGATTCTATGATTCTATGATTCTATGATTCTATGACTAGTGGGTGGTGGCAGCCCAAAGCTTTGCAGCACCGTGGTCTTCACAGAAGCACAAGGAGTGTGAAGGGTCTCTTTGCCTCCCACACGCAGAGTGATGTGGACGGCCACGAGTTGAGGGACCTCTTTCATGCTGGAGTCAGGCCTCTCCCCTCATCTCCCACACAGCCTCTTCCCTTTCGCTCCCCTCCATCTCCCTTTACTGACTGCCCTCTTTGTTTGCTTGGCTCGCTCACAGTGTCCAATGTTCCTTCATGCAACACTCCCCCACGCAACATTCATCAAGCCTCTTCCTGCTCTCTCTCTCAGAGCTCTCCCAGATGGCAAAAAATCTCACTAGCCCAAGGAAGAGCTCCAACTGTAATAACTACATGTCACTCTCTGTTTTTCAGACAGCTCCTGGCTCTATTGTCTTGCTCTGTGAAGCTCTCTTGCTCCTTACTAATCTGCTCTGTTCTCCCTGCTGTTGTAATACAACACAAATATACTTTTATGATGCCAGTCCCCGATTTGCTACATGATTTTGGCTGGATTGGTCAATCAAAAGTGTATAGATGTTGGGCTGTAGGCCAATGTGTTCAGAAATAACAGCTGAGTTGATGTGCCTCACTTTTGGGGCATATGGTGCCTGATTTTCAGAGGTGTTGGAGACAGCTGACAGGAGCTCCCTGATTACTAAATTATGCATCTTCCGTGATAGCTCATTTCAGTACATATTTTACATTGCTTTCTTGGTGTTGTTTAGATCATGGAAAGTGGCATTAACATTAGTGGCAGACTTTTGCATGGTTCAGGGCTCATTCAGTAGGTGACTTCAGCTGGGAAGAAAACCACAAAACAACCTCACTTAGATCCCAACAAGATCCCAGAGGGGTGGAAGGTTGCCCATCTCCACAGCTGAGAGGTCTGAGAGATGGATGTTTGAACCATCCTCGAGCCACTCCCTAGTTAATGAAAACAGCCATTCAGAAAATATGATTCATCCCATCCTAAAGCATGTAAGGTATATCAGAAACATCTATTTCTCTCCCCAACTAATCTGCACCAGCTTTGCTTGTTTGACCCTGGATCCGTCTCCCACACTGTTTCACTGCACAAAATGTCCATGCTGGTCCAAGGAGGGAGTGGAGGGTGGGAACTTACAGCATGCCTTGGAAAAGATTTAGACATTTTTCATGGTAGAGTTGGCTTCAGACAACTTAAAGTGCTAGTGGAACTGTGGTGTTAATCTCTTCCCCAAATCCCACTGCATTTCACATTTCCTGCAGGAGCCCATTTTTGGTTGTTTCTGGGTTTTTGACACACAGGGGTTTCATCAAGGTGTGAGGTTATTAGCCAGGAAAGGCCAGGCAATGAATTCAGAGCTAGATCCAATTTGTCTTAAAATTCAAGACTGTTCAGATGTGGAGGTTTTGGTCAGACATTCATTTAATAATAGCAATGGAACACCATTAATCTGATTTAATTTTAAGTTACGTTGAATTTCTTGCTCTGCTGATTTTATTTTGGGCACCCTGTGAAGGAAGAGTGAGAAATTTGGCTTCCACAGGTCTTTAAAAAAAGCATGAGCAGTGTAAGCAGCAGGGAAGAAGCAGCACTATTTAAGCTAGAAGAGACCTTGGTACAAGCACAGATGGCCATAACCTGTTGACAAATGAAGTGAGATTAGAAAGTAGAATATTTCTCATGTTCAGAAGTGGGAGGATACTGAAAAACTTTCCAAAGAAATAAGTGCTGTGTGAGAAATGAATATGTTTTCAGATGGACCTGATCATTTTCTGAATGGATTTAAATAATATGATTAAGTATGATAGGAGGGAACTGGCCTCTTTAACCCAAGAGGTTGCATCTCATCCTATGCCTCATGGGCTGGTCTCAATGATTCGTTTGTGATCACCAATACTCCAAAAACACTTCAGGGCAGGATATTAAGAATTTCATATCCTGTCAGAACAAAAAAGATACTTGTTTTCAAAGTAATTCTGCATCCTTGCTGCATTTTTTGTTGTTCTTTCCTCTTATTCCTCTTGAAACTGGGTCTTTTATGGCACAAGAAAATCAAACGGCTGCTCTGGGATTTTGTCTGCTATTGTTAATTCTCCTTCTGAAGTCATAATCCACTGTGCCATTGCAGGTGGTTGCTATGGAAATAATGATGATGTCCACATGAAACAGTGTTAAGGATGCAGCATCAGGAGCACAGGGTCTCTTGCAGATTCTGAGATCTTGTTTGCAATCATCCTTGATTACCAAAGACTGAAGAGAGAGACCAATTGAGAGACAGATCCATTTACTCCAGAAACATTTGTGCATTTAACGAAGATTTTTCAGAGGTATGTTTTGGCTCCTCAAATTCAGCTCAAGGATGCTTGGTGAATCTGTCCAGTTCATTCCTTGTTCACTTGACAATGAGGTATTTTACCTCTCAGCCTCAACAAGACCTACCTACAATGAACCACACGCTGAATGAACCATCACTGATGGAGCTGGTGACAGCACTGTCACTGTGTGCGGTTGTGCACCTGCTGTTTCAAGACCAAAGAAGCCCAAGTCCCTATAAATTCTCAGCTGAACCCACATTAGCTCTATTTCACCATCCAGAGTCAGAAACAGTTGCACTGGCAGCGGAACCCATGTAGATATAGACTAGAGCAGGGAGCTGGCCTGGCTGCTGAGAGGAATATCCGTATGACTGTTTTCCGAATTACAATTTGAAGACACCCAAAACTCATTGCCTGGCACCTCAAACTACATCAAATGCATTGTCTGGCACAGTTCCTACCTCATTCGTCAGCCTGCATTCCCCAAAAGTGGGCCCTGAGCTCTTGCTCTATCTCTCTTTGGTTAAGACTCAACCGAACTCAAAGCTTGGTTCATTCTTTCCTGTTCCTGTTATTTCTCCAGAAAAATTTGAAAATCAGACTTTAGTTTGCCTGAAATGTTTCTGCCCCACTTAGGACTCACATTTGTCTCACAGGATGATTTGAGTGCTTGGCTTGTTTAATGTCTGGGTTTGCTTCCTATTTTTGTCCTGATCACAAAGATTTAATTTCTTGCACCTCAATAATGAGTTCCAGATCCTACAAAATACTCCTTAATTTGTTTCTCCAACCACACAGCCCCACATAATGTCTTATTGTGAAGTTAATTGCCTGGAGATGAAGGAGCTTGGGAGAAAGCTTTTAATTTTTAAGTTCTTTTTTTTTTCCCTGTAGCACGTTCGGTTTTTATGAAGGTCTATATAGTGGCCCTGAATTTGCTCGACAGACCCATTTCAGCATGTGTTTCCTTTTGAACTGATGGTTTCTACCACAGTCTGGTGATAGGCAAAGGGTATGATTAAAGGAAACACCGAGGAGGAAACTTCTGGATTGGACCATTGACTAGGGGAGGGGAAATCCGTGTGTTTTCAGTAGTGAGATTGTGTGTCCAGCAAGGAAAGTACAAGGTGACATCTAGATCCCATACAGCATTAATTATTCCTACTTTAGCTGGGTTCTTCTCATCTTCTCTCTCACCTTTTCCAACCCTAAATTTTCATGAGGGTCCACAACATGAACTTCAACCATGTTGGCACTCCAACACAACACAGAGAGATCTGGAATACATCAGCAGACACAGGCCTGGGTAGAAATTGCTGAAATCAAAACATTTCTGCAGATGGACTTCAACTTGGCTGGAATTCTCCTGAGAAAGAGGCCTGAGCCTGGGTTTCTGCTGACTTTCCTACTTGGTGGGTCAGGTGGGCTTCTGGGCAGTGCACACCTCATAGAATTATTTAGAACATTTAGAAATGACCTTTAAGATCATTGAGACCAACCATAAACCTAGCGCTGCCAAGTCCACCACTAAACCACGACCCTCAGCACCACATCTACATGTCTTTTAAATACCTCCAGGAAAGGCTTCGGATCTGGTCTCCAGACCCCCTGGCTTTAGGGGCAGTCCACCACTTCCCAAGCTGCCAGCTCTGGGAAGACCTTGAAGATGGGCTGGCACAAACCTGTCTCCAGGGAACAGCTGGGCAGGGCACTGTGTTTTTACTTTGTTTTTGGAGTGAAGATCTAAAACTTTGGTTTCCATTCAAAATCAGGAGTAATACCAAATTCTGGAATAAAAAAAAAATCCTTCCCAACAGTGAAGGAATCATTCTTTGCCCAGCTTTCATGACCTGCAGGCTCTGCACAACTCACGCAATCCCATGGAGAGAGAGATGGGAGCATCTGATGGAGAAAGGAAGCAAGCAAGCCAAACCTTCAAAACTAACTCAATTATCTCCATTCTGAACTGTTTTCCACCAACGCATTTGCTTAGAGATTTTTGCCAGGGTCCTGATCATCCAAATAAACCAATAGGATGATGCAGGACCCAATTTGACAAGGAGCAGATGCTGCTGTCTTTTAGCAACATGGTGAGAAGCCAGGTGACTTCATGCACCCTCAAAGAGCCTCTTGTTGCCCTACCCATAAAATTGGGTCCCACACCAGCTGTGTTGAAAAGAAGTGAGATATAAACTCATCCTGACTCTGCAAAGCCTTTTTCCTCTGAATCACACCTGCCTTCCTCTTTTTTTCATCCTGGAATTTTGTTTGCAGACCCCCTTCCTCCTCTTCACAATGATGGCCAGGGTTCAGACCTTGGTGCCTCTTGCAGGTTGCCCAAGAGGTTGCATTTCAGCTTGATCTGAAGACTCATCATGGCCAGATGAAAGCACAGCAATCCTTTCTGAGTGCCTGCTCCTACACTGAGTTGTGAGAGGGAAGAGGAGCAGGGCTGTCCTGAAAATTCCCCTTCTGTACCATAATATTTCCTGGTTCCACCCAAGCAGGATCCAAGCTGCCTTTTGTTATCTTCAAGCTTCTCCACGCCAGCACAATTAGTTAATGAGTGTGTTGAGTCTCAAACAAAACATGTGGTTGATCCTGAAGCTTTAGCATGTGTCATTTCAGGGGGAATGAAAACAAAGCCATAAAGGGAAAATAATAATCTGCGCAAACAGCCTCGCTGGCAAAAGTGAGAAGCAGCAAAAAAATATTTTCCAGCGACTGGACCGCACAGTTTCAGAACAAAAAGGACATATGTACGGAAATGCATTGGCACTCATCTATTTCAGGGGAAAATATCCTTTTGCATTCTGTGCAGATCAAATCTCCTCTCCTGAACACCCAGCTCAACTGATGGGCTAACGACAGTGATTTCTCCTGAGGAAGAGGATGACAAGAAGAGATGCCCTTCTTACAAGATGTACCATGGTGCAGAATTGCTCTTCAGTTGCTCAGAAGGCAACAAAAAGTTCTGGGATAGATTCCAGTGCTGTTTAACATCTTTGTTAGTGACATGGACAGTGGGATAGAGTGCACCCTCAGCAAGTATGCTGACTACACCAAGCTGTGTGGCGCGGTCGATGCGCTGGAGGGAAGGGATGCCATCCAGAGGGACCTGGACAGGCTTGAGAGGTGGGCCCATGTGAACTTCATGAAGTTCAACCAAGCCAAGTGCAGGGTCCTGCACCTGGGACATGGCAATCCCAGGCACAAATACAGGTTGGGCAGAGAAGCGCTGGAGAGCAGCCCTGAGAAGAAGGATTTGGGAGTGNGGCCTTTCAGTACCTGAAGGGGGCCTACAGGAGAGCTGGGGAGGGACTCTTATCAGGGAATTCAGTGATAGAATGAGGGGGAATGGTTTTAATTTGAAAAAGGGGAGATTTAGATGAAACATTAGGAAGAAATTATTTCCTGTGAGGGTGGTGAGACACTGGAACAGGTTGCCCAGAGAAGCTGTGGCTGCCCCATCCCTGGAGGGGTTCGAGGCCAGGCTGGATGGGGCTTTGAGTAACCTGGTCTGGTGGGAGGTGTCCCTGCCCATGGCAGGCGGTTGGATCTTGATCTTTAAGGTCCCTTCCAACTCTAACCATTCTATGATTGATTCTATGATTCTGTGATTCTCTTGTCACCAGAGGGGAAGAGGGATGAGAAAATCCATATGGTGGCACCCTTTATCACTCAGGGTGAAGTGCAACAGCAAAGGGTTGTTCAGTGCCTACAATTGTGAAGTGTTTATGCAAGAAACCCCCTAATAAACTGTGTTTCCTCTTTCTCAATGAAAATTCAGCTTGTGGCTGAGTGAAGGGAGGCTTCATGGTACCAGAGAAGAACCAGGGGAAAAGAGAACTCTAGAAACATCTTATCCCTCATCTGACTTGCCAACCAACATGTCCCAGGATTCCTAAAGAAGTAACACAAACCTGTGAGGAGCAAATATCTTGCCTGATCTAGAATCTGCACTACTTTACCATCAAAAAGAGTGGGTATCAGGCCATTAAAAACCTCCTGCTACTGCTCCATGTGCAGACAAACCTGAGGAAGGGGAAAATATTTTTGTCTTGATGAGAACTGGTGTTGGTCATGGATGGAACTAGACCTGACCTTAGTAACACACAACCCCAGGATTTTCAGGTCCAGAGAACACAGCATCTGCCTACAAATTAGCTTTTCTTTTCATTGAACTGCCTGAACAGTTACACAAATGGTCCCCATGCACGGACCCATCTAGCAGACAGGTTGCTCCAGATTGAATCTCTATCCTTGGAGGTCTTGAAGATTTAACTGGTCAAGTCCCTGAGAAACCAGGTCTAATTAGACCTACTCTGAGGAGGAGGCTGGACTGGATGACCTCCAGAGGTCTCTATGAAGAGGAGGCTGGACTGGATGACCTCCAGAGGTCCCATCCAACACAAATTAATTCTCTGCTTCTACGATTTTGCAGAAGGACGAAGCTAAAACTGGGAGGTAAAGCAGCACAGCGTTTCCCAGTGCTGTCTGCAGGCTGCTGGCACTGAAACAATGCCGAGGGCAGACACGTTTCTGCCGTCAAGAGGTCTGTCTGGGCACCGCTCCCATTCAGCTTGGGGACCCATCACTGCTTTCCCGGTTTCTGACTCCCTGGAATCCAAATTGCAAGTTTACTGTGCAGCCACTTAAGAGGACTACTAACGAAAAAAAATATATATGTATCCCTCTGTCTGTTTATGTGGTTAAGCCTTGCTGTTTACATGATTTCTGTGAGCAGGAACTGACAAATTCTTTGAGGGGTTCTTAACAGGAACAGAATCTATTTTTGGGAAGCCCTTCTGGCACTGCCCAGAAGCTGTGGCACACAGGAATGTCTGTTCCTAGAGCGCTACAGATCTGCATGCCGGACCTCGTGCTCTGACCAGCCATGGTGGGAGAGCATCCATCACTCAAGGCTGAGGTGCCAATCAGAAAAATGTTTCCAAATTTGGGGATTGGCACCATCAGTGCTCTGCATCAGCTTTGCATGGTGCAGGGATGAAGGCAGCCCTTGTCAAAGCTGGTTTAATTACAACATTGCCTGCTTCTCCCAGGCCACCCACCCCAGCTGGAAGGTCAGCACCTCTGGGCACATACAAACCCGTAAGCTGGATAAGCAGAGATATTTTTGACGGGATAATCTCTGTATTCATCAGTTCCTTCTCTGCACGGTGATGGTAACACCTCGCACCCTACTTCACATGGATGATCCGCGGAGACCTTTAATGCTGAAGGAGTTTTTACATGCCAACATAAGGCATAAGAGTGTATTCAGATAGATAGATCCTTCCTAACACTGGTGGAGATAATAGATATTTCACCTACTATCTCTTACATATAAACATTTGAGGCCAGCTCATGAGCTGTTCCTGCACTTTCCCAGGCAGTTGATCCATTTTAGGAAAGGATTTAATTTACAGGCATTTCCTGCAGCAGCAGGATTAATACTCAATGAGGAATAACTCTGCCCCATGTGAAAATCTCGGAAAAGTATTTCTCGCTGAAGATAGGGGTGTTCATCAGGAGGTCAGAGGTGGAAGAAGTTGGCCAGGTGTCTGGCAGGACGCGAGATGTTGCTTCATTGCTGGGGTGGTGATGGAGAGTGTATCTTGTTACAGAGGGAACCCTTTGCCGTGTTACCAGAGGGACAGAGGTGCCTCTGAGGATGGGATGATGTTCTGGATCTCCTCCATGCATGTAAAACCATGATTCATTTTTCAGTTGCCTGCTGGATTCCTTATTATATTTTCCTTTAAAGATTCAAGGATGCTCTTCTTGAACCAAACAGCAGAAGGGCTAGCATGCTCAAGGGGCATGGATGTAAACCCTGCCACCTGATCATGTATTTAGTAATTTTTTAGTTCATCAGCTGAGAGCCATTAGTGCCTGGAGCTGTTTTGTCTTTGTTTTCTGCTGTATATAAAAGGATGAGAGTTGCAATTTTGAAGCTGCTTAAAACAAATCGCATTCTCAGGGCTCTATCTCAGTTCCCGTAGTGGCAGCCCTCGTGTGATTAGAGGGTAGAAAAAACCACATTGACAGGACACATTGGCATCCTCCCTTCTGTCATCTTCTCTGAGCTGCAATGTCAGCTCAACAGAGCATCGCCCAGCCCGGTTTTAAGTTATTTGACTTTTCCATCCTTGTCATGGGGAGGTTTTATTTCATAGGCTACAGCATTTCACCAGCCTCACATTGCCAAAATTCTTGGAGTGGATAAAGATGTGAAATATGACTATCCCTCAGATCCCAAACACTGGTTTCTGGAGGTCCCTGGTAGGCACATCTCCAGATTTGGTATGTCACTTTTATGTTAGCTTCACAAAAACAGGGGAAAGCTGCCCAAATCCAAACACCTTAAGCCAGACTAGATAAAATCCACTTGAGGATGGCGCTGAGCTAAGAAGAGGATGGATTGTGGGTCTGATCCAACTCCCACGCAGCAAATGGAAAGGTTCCCACTGATGTAATCAAAGCTGGATCAGGCCCAAAATGACCAGCGATTAATCATTACTATTTATTTGTTAGCACCAGCAATGGATTTGAAAATTTACAGGATATAAATACAAGACAGATCCTGCCCCAAAGAGTTCAGCAGCCAAGTTCTCTGGTTTTACAAGAAGAGGCACTCTGGGAAGCCCACATCAGGTATTCATTTAGCATGATTTTAATCTATCCTTCCACACTTACGTGTTGCTGGGACAGAGAGGCCATTTAACTGATGAGGGGTTATTATTGCTGAGCCTTCTGGAGGAAGCTTAATGTGCAGAAGGGAGTTGAATTAGGTGGGAGGACCTGGAACGTGGGGAGAGGGAGGTCATTGCATGAACAGCAGAAGATATGAGGGAAATTACTCTCCCAGGGTTCCGGGCCAACAAGAGTCAGAAAGAAGGAGGATGGTAGGGGTAGCCCTGGATGCAGTGATGGTGGAGAAGTCCACATGAGGCTGGACCCAAGGTACGGAGCAACAATTAAAGGAGAAGATCGGGGAGGTGAAGCTTGAGGAAGGAGGGGGTCATTTCAGGACGGTGGCTATAGAAGAGGGGTTGGAGATGGTTCTCAGAGCAAAATTAGGAAAGCACACACCCGTGTGCATGCACATGCAATGACAGGCATGCCCCTCAATCATTTTCTTGGGTGCTTCTCTCCTACTCTGGCTAACATATCTCCTCTGCCCAAGACAGCAGCGATCCTCTCCAGCAATATCGTAATGGCAATGGTGAAAGTTAATGAAGGTGCAGATGGAGACAACAGCAAATGCTGGGTCACAGGATGCCTTCAGTGCTTGCCCTGGACCCAGCACCATGAGATTCAGAGCTGAGCCTCTGGGAATAGTGACAGCACTCAATTACCCAGAGACAAAGAAGTTCAGCTGCCGTCAGTCCGTTCCAGGGCTGCTGAAAATCGATGTGACTCTGTTGACCTGCTGATTGACATGGGACCATCACCTGTTTCCACCAGCTGGAGGCTCCTTGGGGGTCTCCATAATGGCATTTGCTGCTGCTCTTTGTAGTAGGTATGTCTTTGGGTAGGTGGATCATGTATCCCTTGATACCCAGAGGACCACCAGCAGATCTGCACATCTACTTCAAGGGTATGCTTCAGTAAAAAAGTGATAGGAAAATAGTTTGTGTGTCCCTAGTTAAAAGGAGATGATGAATTAGGCTCCAGTGACTTTCACTGCAGCCTATGATAAAGCTCCTATTGACCACAGTGGGAGCTTAATTAGGGCTTTAAATCCACGCTGGGCAAATATCCTCTGAATGGCTAGATCTTTCAGAGAAAAAAAAAAAGAAAAAAAAAAAGATTTCCCCTTTTGCTTGTTTCACAGATCTGCAGTCCCCGGCGGTCAGGAGGAACAGCAGCCGATGCCCACGTGCTCTGGAGACTGGCTCCTCTTTCATACACTCACTAAACTATGCAACATTTATACAATCCAGCAGGCTCCATCTCATAACTTCAGGCGATTCTGAAAGAAAAGGAGATAGCATCAGTATCATAAACCCAACCTCACATCGTCTGCTTTCATGCTTCAGCTACCCTAATGTTTATAGATCACATATCCCAACCACTTCAGTTCAGCTTGCGACTGGTTTTCAAGTCTGCGGGCTCCAGGAAAAGACATAATGGGCTGTTCAACTGGAATTAAGGAAAATAAAACCCCTTTATGTTCACTCACATGTATTCATTTTACTGCCCTGGTCATTCTATATTTGTCACATGTCTTTTGAGGTTTATCTGAACTATTTTTACATACAAGTTTTCTTGGAAGTTTACCTTTAATTCTTCAAAACTGTCCTAAAAACCCACACTGGAAATGTCAAGGTGACATCAAATGTTGTTTGAGGATTTGTAAGGGATGTGTTTTAAGGCAGTTTTATGTGACGCACTGGTTTAGAAAAAGTAAAAAATAAAAAAGATGCTTATCTGAAGAGCCCTGTAGTAACTAAAACCAAACATAAAACCATCTTCCAGTGCATTTGGCACTTCTTAATCCATGCATTTCAGGAAGCAGCCATAAATGCACATGCTGTGCCCCTCTCCAAGGCCAATGTTATGTCTCCTTTGGGGCTGACAGAAAGGAGCAGAGTCACTGTGTTACTCCAGGGTGCAGGAGCAGGGGAGAACTTGCAGATGATCCTGACAGGCTGCTCCCCATCACCCCTCTCCTCTCTGATGCACTAAACCAGGACATTTGTTGCTGGAGCAGACCCATGTACTGGGTGCGTTTGGAGGGCAGAGCTGCTGCTCCCTTCCCAGTCCTATCATAGAATCCTAGAATGGTTTGGGTTGGAAGGGACCTTAAAGATAATCGAGTTCTACCCCCCCAGCCGTGGGCAGGGACACCTCCCAACAGACCAGGTTGCCCAAAGCCCTGTCCAACCTGGCCTTGAACGCCTCCAGGGATGGGGCAGCCACAGCTTCTCCGGTCAGCCTGTTCCAGTGTCTCATCTCCCTCACAGTCAAGAATTTCTTCCTGAGATCTCATCTAAATCTCCCTTCTTTCAGTTTAAAGCCACTACCCTCTTGTCCTATGGCTCTCCTCCCTGATCAAGAGTCCCTCTCCATTTCTCCTGGAGCCCCTTGAGGGACTGGAAGGGGCTTTAAGGTCTCCCTGGAGCCTTCTCTTCTCCAAGCTGAACCCCGCTAACTCTCTCAGCCTGTCCTCACAGTAGAGGGGCTCCAGCCCTCTGACCGCCTTCTTTGCCCATATCTCCCTTGTGATGGGCACCTGCCTTATGGCTGCAGGACCCCTTTCAATCCCATCTTACCCCCATGCATAAGTGGCTGAAAAGAAAGTGTGGTTCACCCAGGAGACATCAATCCTACCCGGCAATACTCTGCACTAGAACCATGCCACCTACTTTCTGCCTGCTATCGGGGGTGAGCCCCCAAAGGATGTGGAAACCAGTGAGCAACGTGCTCCTACCAAGCAAGATGTTTAAAATCGACTGTTGATACCCATCAACCATCTCACCTCTGCTCTTGAACGGCAGCCCCTCTGACCCAGAGCAGACAAGACTCTGCACACCCGGGCAGGTTCCTCGTTGTCTCTTCAGGACACTTTGTTTGCAAGGACTTTGGTCCAATGCCAAGTCCCGTACCCAAAACCACATCAAAACTCAATTTATCTTGATTTACTTGTTGGGACGTAGGTGTGGTTTGTTTGGAGAACGTTTTGCAGAGAGATTGAGGAGGGGTGGCATTTGACACTAAACACAGCTCTTGGGCACAGGGTTACGTTTTCAGGAGTGGCCCTTTATTTTTATAGATCTCCAGCTTTGTCCTGTTCTGTATGTTTGGTGACAGCAGATCGGGGCAGGATTTTGGGAAGTTTTGTGGAGAGTAATGTGGAGCTTGTAAACTCTTGCTATTGTTTTTAAATCCACAAATAAAATAAGCACAAAGCTTTGAGGGATTATTAACTCTCTGTGGTCTCAGAGACTGATCATCTTATTTCTTAAGGAAAACCTTTATGCAAGGATATCTTGTGCTATATTGAAAAATATCTAGTGTGGTCAGTCTAAGCAAAAGCTGTGCTGCTAGGATTTCTTATCAATTTCAGTATGGAGATAAGTCTCTTCAAGAATCAGGATCTCCTCTCCTTTCCTCTCCTGTGATATAATCATAGAATCAAAGAATGGTTAGAGTTGGAAGGGACCTTAAAGATCAAAGACTGACTGCACAAGAAAAAGACATATTAGGACTCTCACAAATGGACATTTGGCCATATGAGAGCAACAACTTTTTCAGCCAGTAGAGAATCCACACTGGGAACCCTCCAGTTAATGTTTTTCACTGGTTTCACACTCAAACGATTTGTTTTCTTTTGTTGCCTTCCTCTATTGTCCGATGCTAGAAGGTGATGCTGCTGATGCCTTCACAAAAAGATGGCAATTATCAGCTGCATCATCCAAAGTTTGCCAAAACCTAAAAAAAACCCTGCAGAAGTTCCCTAAATCAATTTTATAGATAGGGAAACTGAGGCTTAGGAATTGAATAGCAAGATCCATGAGAACATCCCAATTGCAGATGAGCTATTCTCCTCCCAGAAGGATGGGAGAGAGGTTAGTAAGGGGCCATTCTCAAAGCTGGAAGAAGTTTTCCTGTGTGTTATATTCACACCTCGGACAGGAGGATTTGCCCCACACTGATCGGGGTGTAATCCCCTCAACCCTCCCCCACAGGGGAGGCTGCTGCCTGTTAGCACACACAGTTCTGGAAAAGGTGCTGAACAAGAAACGACCATGTCATTTCTGGCTCCATTTATTGGATAATTTGGAGAGAAAATTATTTCATTCCCGGTATTCAGCGCTCTCACTCAACCTCTTTATTTCCCCTGCGTTTTCTTTTTCTTTTCTTCAGGGTCCAGGACAAACAAACCTCCAGAAACAAACATATGAGTCCTTAAGTTCAATGCAAAGACTGTTTTTTATTCTGTATCTATTTTGTATTTTGCAATCTCTTTCATTTGAAAAGCCAGCAGTCCACAGCTAAGCAAACTCTTTAGTGCAGGGGCTGTCTCTAATTTCATGTCTTACGGGGTAACAGCAGGCCAGTCGGCGTTAAAGCAATATTATTTTAAAAGCCAATTGTGTTGCATTCAGTATATCTCTGACCAGTGGCTCCCTAGTAAATCCCAGCTCTTATGGTTGAATAAGAGCTGAAATGAAGGTGTTGTCAGCGTGCGAGTGCCTCACCATACGTGTGGTAGGCAGGGACGAAGAGATGCCAGGATGGGGGTTGCTCACCCATTCAAAGCACAGATCTCTAAAATCACTACCGACATCTCACCTCCCTTCCAAAGGTAAGGGTTGATTTCTGGGCTGTGTCGGCTGGAGAAGTGGAAAATAGCGAGTACAGAATGTAAAAAATAAGGTACTACAGGCATTGTAAATGTGGTAGTTAAAGTATACGAGATATGAAAGGGAGCCTCCAACCTTGCCAAGGAATTTTGTCCTTTCATCGCTGTGCAGATAAACGGCTCTTAAACCATTCGCGATGGTTTTGAATGTCTAGAATTCAGAGTTAATCTGAACAGAACCAAATTTTATAGTAGGCACCAGAGCAGGTTTGTTTTCCAATGGCTTTTCCAGGGACCCGCCGCTCCAGTCTGCACAGGATAAAGGAGGGGAAGCTCTGGAAAGAGTTCTGTAGCCCTCTCGGTCAGACGCCATGGAAGGAAGCACACCAAGATTGAGTTACATCAAAGACATGCAGAGACACAGAAACAAAGTCACTAAAAACCAGAATCCTTCACATCTCCCTCTATTCTTTATGAAGTCTGGATAAATCCGAGGCAAATCCTCCTTGCTCAACAGCTCTGGAGAGATTCAAACCCACCTGGCTTGGGGGGATGAGGCGGGATGCTGAGACCAGTGTCCAGCTCAGATGGTCTCACCCAGGTCCTGCAAAAGGAAGGGTGGCTTGAATGGTGACTGTGGAGATCAGGCAGCGATACCTTGATTGAGATTTGGTGTTACAACAGCGTCTCTGCTTCTGTTCAACTCATCTTCCCTCCCCTACGCTCCCTGAGAACGATTTACGGCACCTCTTTACCCCTTGCAGACGGCATCCTGGACCAAACTTTACTGAGGAATTTGGATTTGTTGGCTGCAATGCAAAGAGAGGGGGAAATGTCATAATAAACCAGCAAACCTGTCAGAAGAATAAACTGCTGGTGGTGTCCTCTCAGAAAAACAAACTGCACTGCCTCAATGAGCTGTAGAACTAGATCCCACCAGTGTCTGTGTGATACAGGCACCCAAATCACATTGGGTTCCCTGCAAAATACATCCCAATATGCCTTAGAGAAATTGGAGGACTGGTTTTGCATTCATGCTGGTGTTAGCCTTTGTTATACCTGCTGCCCAGTGTGGGGTTTTTGTCTTCCTCATGACAGAAAAGTGTCATCTGGGATCCTTTCTGGTGTTTCCCTCCTGAAAAAGGAGGAGTGGGAATCTCACAGCAGAGCGTGTTTTCATAGTCTCAGTCTTCATTGTGTTGGCTGAAGACTTCCAGGGGGGGAGACCAAGCTGGATCAGAAGACCGCTTTCCCTCCAGTGTCCCAGCCCCTCTCCCGGGCTACACACCATCCCCATGCCAGGGCTGTCAGGGCATGTGTGTGCTCAGTGGTGAGTGCAGCAGGAGCTGGCACTGGACAGCTTGGTGCTTCTTCATGGCATCACACAGAGCTATCATCTACCTTTAATTCAAGAACCTGAAAGCCTAGTCAGAGGACCTGGGAACAGGGCAGGTCCCAACCTGTCCTTCACAGAATCACAGAATGGTAGGGGTTAGAAGGGACCCTTGGAGATCATCTAGTCCAAGCCCCTGCTGAAGTAGGGTCACCTGCGTCCAGGTGGGTTTGAATATCTCCAGAGAAGGAGACTTCACACCCTCTCTGGGCAGCCTGTTCCAGGGCTCTGCCACCCTGACAGGAAAGAAGTTCCTCCTCATGTTGAGATAGAATTTCCTGTGTTCCAGTTTGTGCCTGTTGTCCTTTGTCCTGTCATGGGGCACCACTGAGAAAGGTCTGCCCTCATCCTCTTGACACCCCCCCTTTAGGTATTGACAAGCACTGATGAGATTCCCTCTCAGTCTTCTCCAGGCTAAACAGACCCAGGTGTCTCAGCCTTTCCTCAGAAGAGGAGGCTCCAGTCCCTTCATCATCTTTGTAGCCCTCCGCTGGACTCTCTCCAGTAGTCCTTGCTAGCTATTAGTTCACAGCTACCACAAAAACACGCTGGTCCAATCCTTAACAGGGAACAAAGGAGAACACTTCAGCTTGACGTTCCCCCAAACATCTGGGGAGGTTACTTGGCTGCCCCTCCAATGGTGAGTCATGTACCCTGGGCCATGGTGAGAGGAGAGCAAAAGCTCACAGAAGTTCATCTGAGAGATGCCAGGTGACATTAAAGAGATGCAAATCAAAGACCTTTCTCAATATGCATTTGGGGCATATGGTTCCCTTTCCTTGGCTTCTTGAATTTTGTCCTGTAGGCAATCACATCAAGCCATTTTAAAGGAGCATTACACGGGCAGTGAGGCACACAGAGGAGACAGACTCGAAGAAAAACCTTGTATTTGCATAGCCCCCAGAAAACTCTGGAGCAGCTGAAGTCCAAGTTCAGATCATGTGTCCCTCTAATCTTTGTAGTTCTGAAACAGGTAAGGACATAAGGACATTTATACCTGACCCATTGTTGTCACTAAACCTTGATATGACTTTCCAGGTTAGCTTTGCAGGTCCAAGTCAGGGAGAACAGAAAATCAGTTTATTGTAGCTGCAGCTTAGCAGTCTGGGGTGGAGATTTTTCTGGTCTTGGTCTCTTTCCCAGAAGACAAGTATCTCACTTGGTTGGCAGGTTGAGCAGCGATGAAAGGACAGACAAGGCGGTTGGGTTACATCTAGCCAGATTAGGTATAAATCACATTTTTAGAGCAGCAGAGAGGTTTCACAAGCTCACAAGGAAGATGGACCAAAGAATTCCCCATGGTGGAGCATTTCTTTATCTGCAAATTGACTGCTGTGGCCTCACATCTTGCTGCTATGGTCTAAGCACTACCAATCCTTTGGCTGGAAGATCGTTCTTGGGGACTATGTCTCCACTATCTTCCTAGAAACATGGGTGCACAGGGTGAGACCTTGCCAGCTTACCAAGCAGAGCTCCCTGTTCTCACAGCCACCACCACAAGTAAAACGATTTGTCATCTGAGCAAGTTCTGTTTTCACAGCCCCTGGAAGCCTGTTCCAGGACTTTGCTGATCTGATGCTTAGGAAACTTCATCTTATTTCCAGACTAAATTTACTCCAGGCCAATTAAAACCTACTTGTTCTTGTGCCAACGTTTTTTTTTTATTTTCACTCCAGTGTTTCTTTTCGCTCCTGGCTATTTTTACCTCTCATGTGCAACAGCATTCATTTCCCCTCTCTGTTGTGCTGAGCTAAAAAAGCCTAGCTCTGGAGCCTCCCCTTGGATGACAAGTTCTCCATCCTCCCATCCATGTCCTGGGACTTCCCTGCACCTGCCTGCTTTGAGTGACTCAATCATGGACACGACCGACCAGGCCTGCAAGAGATATTCCAGATGCACTCCTACCAACATCTCACACTTTCCCAAGCTTTAAATATGAAGACCCACGAAATATTGCTCCTGAAGGTAAATTAGACACCTGTATCACTCTCCTCTTTCACTTCTCTTGACCCAGGGGGAGGATTTCTTTTGTCCGTGCTGGGATTGTCCATGTGCCAGAGAATACAAAGCCTCTCTTGAACAGGGTTAGCAGCAGACCTGGTGATTTGTGGCCTCGGGGTCCAGCAGGTAAATCCCAGCTATCCATCCTGTGTCACAGCAATTTGTGCCTTCCTTTTGCAGATGTCTCTTGGGTTGAGGGTAGGAGGCAAAGGCACATTGGGAGAAAATTGTTTCAAAGTTCATTCTGTGTTTTTAAGATCCAAAAAGGAAAGAAACAAACCCCACAAGAAATCAATTATACCATGAAGGAACAAATAGCTAGATCCTAAGTTATTTACACTTAGTAATCTTCTCTTCTCTTCTCTTCTCTTCTCTTCTCTTCTCTTCTCTTCTCTTCTCTTCTCTTCTCTTCTCTTCTCTTCTCTTCTCTTCTCTTCTCTTCTCTTCTTAGAAAGTCACAAAACTTTCAGTCTTTCATAAGCAAGATGATGGATTTGCAAAGTTAAAGTCAAATCTGGAATGGAGAGACTAGAAGGACAAGTAGGTTATTGTTTTTATACACATAATTAATAGCTTGATCACGACATGCCACAGAGATATTGCCATCAGCATCCAGAACTACACCTTGTTAAACTCCTATTCAAACCCTATGTTGCTTGATGGGAAGCAAAAAGCCAACCAGGCTCTGCACATATCTCATCTATGGGATAAATTTCACTCACTAATGAACTAAACCACACACTCTGCTTGGATGACGGAGCCACGGATGGTGAGTCACTGGCCAAGGAAAATGTAAGGCCAGTATTTTTAATTTGGCTTGAATTTAAGCTGCTTGGGTTTTCACAGGTGATAAGTGTCAGCACCACCTCCTAGAGACATCACTGCAGGCTTGGAAATCATCTTCACTATTACTGTAAATGCTCAAATAACAGACACATGCTTCCTCTGGATTTCGCCTTTCAAAATTGTGGTGAAATCATTATTTTCATCTATTAAAAAAATTATGATAATATGTTATTAGGTACCGGCCAGGGAATGCAGTCAGACAAATGCAATACTAAAGTGTTGCCAATTCTTGTGATTTTATCTGGACCTTTATTACATGTTTTAAAAACCCCAGACTTCAGAGTCATGGGATTAGATACAAATCTCAGGTTTCTCTTCTTTGTTTTTCCTTTTAATAAAGGGAAGGAAAGAAAAGTTTGAAAAGTTTTTGCAGGTATACACTATTGATTCAAAAAACAGATGAAAAACTGGCTGGCAAAAAAAAAAAAAAAAGAATTTAAAAATGTAAATGAAAATTGGGACCTGTTAAAGAATATTTTACTATGTCTATTCAAAAAAACATAGGCTCGCAGCTGAAAGAGAAGAGTAAAGTAGTTTTTTAAAAAGCTGCTTTACAAGGGAAGTGAATGCAGCTATGAAAAGTATAATAAAACTCCAGTGTGTAACAACTGGAGAAGCTTAAAAGCAAAAATTAGAAACTACAAATTGTAGAGATTTCTGGGGAAGAGAAATACTCCAAGGTGGGAACAAGGTGGGACAATAAGTAGGGGAAAGAACCCTAAGTGTAATATTGGTTCATGGACAGATATGGACCAATGTGGAAGGACAGAACAGACCTGATAACAATAGTTCAGAAACAGTAAATGTCTTCAGGAAACATTTGTACTTCAGGTTGGGGGAAAATATAGATGTATTACATGATGACAATTAAATACTTTCCATTACAGAAGAAAAAAAAGCATGTGAATAGTTAGCATAATCAGATACATAGATATTAGATCTCTGCATGACTGGCATCTCAGGTTTACAAAAAAACTAACCAAGGGCCAATATGTGCTGTTGAGTTTGAGAAATAACTTGTATCCTGGGAATAGAAAAAGTCATAGAATCATAGAATCATAGAATGGTTAGAGTTGGAAGGGACCCTAAACATCATCTAGTTCCAACCCCCTGTCATGGGCAGGGACACCTTCTACCACAGCAGGTTGCTCAGAGCCCCATCCAGCCTGGCCTTGAAAGTTCTTCTGGAACAGAGGAACAAAATAGCCTGGGTAAATTTGGGCTATCAGCCTAACACCAGTCATGGAAAAAATGAAGGAGTCAACAACCTCACTGAAAGAGACAATACTGATCTACACAGAAAACAGACTGGATTAAGGCAATCTCACATGAGTTTTTGATAGGCAAAAATGAAAGCACTGATGTAGCATATTTGCAGGGAAATTTCCTGTAAATCACACCACAAAATTTCTGTTATGAAATTGGAACCACTAGATAATCAACATAATGTACATTTAAAGGGAAAAAGTGTCAGAACTGTCTAAAATAGGTGTATAAATGCTTATGTAAATCTTTGACCTAAATGGACTTGTCTGTAGCTTTACATAATTTGAAATTTTTATCAATAGTTAAAAAAAAGCATGAAAATTGTAATGGATAAACATAGCAGATGACACTGGGATCTGCAAGAACAATAAATCTAAGACGGCTTCTTACAGAAGGCAATTCACTGTGGTTGATATGCTGAGCTTAAGGAAACTGCTGGTACTTTCACATGACCGAATGCAAGACCCTGTGCTTCAGGGTGACACATACGGGCCTGATTTACCAAATGCAGGTGGGGGACACGATTTCACTCTCTGGAAGTCAGTAATTGCAGCAGGAACATGCAATGGTCGGTATTGGTTGAGCAAGAGAGACTAAGCTGTCCTGTGAACCTCAAATTACAAAAAGCGGAACATAAAGTGATCATAGAATCATAGAATTGTCTAGGTTGGAAGGGACCTTTAAGATCATCTAGTCCAACCATCTACCTAACTCTGATAAAAACCACCCCTAAACCATGTCACTAAGTACTATATCAATCTATCTTTTGAATACCTTCAGGGATGGTGCCTCAACCACTTCCCTGGGCAGCCCGTTCCAATGCTTAATAACCCTTTCAGTGTCAATTTTTTCCTAATATCCAATCTGATCCTCCCCTGGCACAACTTGAGGCCATTTCCTCTTGTCCGATCACCGGTGACTTGGGAGAAGAAGAAGTGATGGAAGTCAAAGCAGATGTTGCAAATATGGAAAGAGTTAATGGAAGGGGAAAAAAGAATCAAACTAAAAATGGGAAAATGCGCTGAGAGACCCTTAGTCTCTTTAGCTTGGAGAAGATTGAAGGTCAATCCCAATGAAAACAGCTGAAAGGAGGTTGTGGAGTGGTGGGGGTCAGTCTCTTCTCCCAAGGAACAGGTGATGGGACAAGACGAGGTGGCCTCAAGTTGCACCAGGAGAGGTTCAGATTGGATATTAGAAAAAATTTTAACTGGGGGGGTTATTTCTCTACCACCCCCACCAGATGCTCACGCCCTTATGCCCACATTTTTTACAGTGCTGATGTCAGTACATAGACCTGTCCTTTACCCCAGCTTTTTCCTGAAAGGAATATGAATTTCAAGTGATGAAACAACCCATTTCAAAGGGGATCTGGTTTCCAGGAAGAGCACCTGCCTGGACTCTCTGTGGTGGCTCCAGATGAAATTTCTGGGGCTGTTGCTCCACCTCACAGTTGTGCTGTCCTCTTGGCTTTCCATGGTCTAGGTCCCAAACAGCATCTGCCGCCTTTGAGAGGTTCAAAAAAACCAAAATACTTGAAAGGATCTGAGCAGAGCTGAAAAGACAACCCACGTCTGGCTTCAATTACCCAGACAACGCTGCTTTAAACTACCTTCCCAGATATTGTACAAGGTACAACACAGGAGCTGCTGGTATACCAATGCGCCACCAAAGATACAGCAACAGGGGGAAGGAGCAGAGAAAGGAGCCAGGTTTGAATTGAAGCCCCTGAAAACATCGGCAACAAGGCAGGGGGTGGGGGAAACAAAACAGGCAAGAGGCCAAATCAAAGGCTTTCAAGTGCTATTCCTTTCTCCTACTGTTCATTTAACTGTCCTGATGTCCTTGAAAGATATGGGGATTCTGGAGCATGTCCAGAGAAGGGCAATGAAGCTGATGAGGGTCTAGAACACAAGTCTTCTGAGGAGCAGATGAGGGAGCTGGGGTTGTTCAGCCTGGAGAAAAGGAGGCTGAGGGGAATCCTCTACAACTTGCCTCTCTACAGCTACCTGAAAGGAGGGGGCCATCAGTCTCTTCTCCCGAGGAACAGGCCATAGGACAAGAGAAAATGGCCTCAAGTTGCACCAGGGGAGTTTTAGGATGGATATTAGGAAAAATTTTTACACTGAAAGGGTTGTCAAGCCTTGGAAAAGGCTGCCCCGGAAAGTGGTGGAATCACCAACCCTGGAGGTATTTGAAAGACGGGCAGACGTGGTGCTGAGGGACATGGGTTAGTGGTGGCTTTTGTAAGTGTTGGGCTGATGGTTGGACTCAATGATCTTAAAGGTCCCTTCCAACCTCGACGATTCTATGATTCTATGTAAGTCTTTCTCAGAAGGGTTGGTCATTAGTTCAATGACATCGCTATTCACGCCCATTGGTGTCCGAGCTGGTAATGTAATAAGCCTCCTTAGTAATAAGAATTAGGCAGGGGGATTTGTAAAATATGCAGCCCTGGGGATCTAAAACTGCAGAATACCTGCCGCTGGGCCTGGCAGCCCTTCTGCAGCTCTGTTCTCCATCTGCATAGAGAATAAAGGCTCCAGGGAAAATAAAAGCCCTCCCAGTGCACTGAAGCAGCAGGTCCTGCTGGAGCGAAAGAGGGAAATCACAGCTCCGTGAGAAGCAGTGGTGAAATTCTTGTTGCCTTTAGCGGGGGCAGGACTTTGCCTAACACTTCTCATAGAGGTTTTACATACGGTTCCTACTGGTTTCCCAGTGGGACACTGATCTTTGGGGGTGAAAGAGCTTGTCTTTGCTTGGTCTTGCAGCCAAAGGAAGAAGAGGAATGAAATTCAGTAGAGGGAGTCTGATGGAGCTTGCTTGAATTCCTGCGAGGGAAGGAAAAGGTTTTTATCCCGTTCCTGGGCATATGGCAACATAGCAGAGCCCTTTCTGCTCGCTATATCGCACGGCTAATAAAACTCCTGTGCTCCACACTCAACAGATGGTTTTGTGGCTGATGCATGAACCAGAATGAGATCCTGTTCCCTTTCCCTGCAGTTTTCCTGGCTCTGCAGTGCTGGAAAGAGCAAAGGTCGCTTGCGAGTTACTGTAGATGTTGATAATATAGCAGCGCAGGGCTGTTAAGCCGTGACAGCTTGAATGAGGGTCATCGAGGAGGAGGCGGGGGTGGGGGGGGGAAGAGAGATGAGTGAGATTTCAAACGCTGCGTTGAGAGGCACCGCAGAATCTTTCACCAGAAAGGGGAAGGTATTTTAAAAGCTGCCTCTGCTGAGTGAGGCTTTGCAGGACCGCAGGGACGTAGCAGGCTCCGAGGCTGACCTTCCCCAACTGGCTTTCTCCCTGCACCGAAAATGTTCCCAGCCCATGCGTGGACCCCCAAGCAACAAAACGCCACCTTCATGGTGATGGGGTCGCTTTTCTCAGTTCCCTTTCACAGGCCATGTGGCAGCATCAAGAGATTGCCCCCTGATGGGCTGAAACCCCTTGAGTCCTACTGGCTTTGCCAAGCAATTTTACACCCCAATGTTTGGACACACGCCATACTCAGACTCATAATCATATTTGGAAAACCTTACATAGAGATATATATGAAGGAGAAGAAAGGTTTTGTAGCAGTTTGGACCAGGACTGTGTGGTGCAGAGATATACTAGAAATGACTGCCCCCCATAAATCCATCATACCTCCCCATTTCTGACCCAGGAGACAGCTCAGAATGAGGTAAAGTCCAAATCAGCAAATTCAAGGCTTTCTTCGTAAGAAAAGATGAGCCTGAAAATACAAAGAGTGTAGACAGTGCAGTGATGACTTACTGAGGCTACAGTTTCGGATGTGAGAGGTGCCAGCTCACATGTGGGTCTGGACTCCATGGGTGCTCTCCAGGACCTTGTTCTTCACCTGCGATGCCTGTGTGTGCGGCAGGAAGGTACCAGGATTCAACACGGCCCTGCAGAAAATCTGGGGAAAATGAGAAGGAAGAACTCTTGAGGCTGCTGGACCCCTCCCTGCTGCCTCCCTCCTCGTTACTCCACCGTGGACTCCAATAAATAGCAAACAGCTGCTGGGGCTCATTCCTTGCTGGTATATAATGGTAAGAAGTGTTCAAATGGAGCTTAAAAAAAAATAAATCCTCTAATAACAGCATACCTTCCCTAAACTGCTTCCAGCGTAACCGTTCCACACAAATCATCCCATAAACACTTTTGAAGCTCCCAGTAAAGCGTGCTTGGCCTCCACCGGTTTTATTAGAGGACTCCTCGGGAGTAAATTGAGAGCAGGCGGTCAATGCCAGTGCCAGCGTCCCCCTCCTTGCAAATCACTCCCATGGCCAGGAGCCTGGTCCAGATTCACCCAAAAGGCAGCTGCAGATGGGCACAATGGAAACCTCGCTCCTCAGAGCTGCTGCACTGGTAAAAGAAGCCACCACAGGAGCTGCAGGACATGGACAGCCACCGGGAGCTGCTGCCGAGTTATTGCATGTCTCATAGGCCCCAAGCTCTGGCTGAAAGTCTTCCCATCCCTGACATATTCAAAATAGCCTTTTTAACGTGGATTGTTTGGTGTGCAGCAATACAGTTGAGCTCAGGTCTTGCCTGCAGGAACTGGTGAATTCTCTCCCTTCTATCATTTTTTCCAGGATTTGCACAAACTTCACCTCTCTGAGCTCTCTTTTGCTCTGCCAGAGCTAGACCAAATGGCCAGTGGTTTCAAAGTTCTGCAAGGGGACACAAGTATATCCGCACATTGGATGATCAAATAAACATCGTTTCCTTTGGGAACCAGGCTGAAAAGTAAATCCTGAGCACACTCAGTGCTTCTGCACTTCACTTTCCTTTGTTTCACTGCAGATCCCTGAAAATAATAGTTTCTAATAAAGCCCATCTTTAATAATTCTGGTAAAAATTGTCCATGTGAAAGCTGAGTCTCTGGCTGAATTATTCTTGTGTCAACTTAAACTTCATCAAGAGAAATAAAATTATAAAACTGGAAGTTTTTTACATTGTCTCTTCCAAGATCTTGACTTTACAGCTGTGAAGTTCCTTGGATGTGGTGTTATTTGTAAGAAACACCAATGAAAATAAGAATGTAGGCATGACCTTACTGGGACAGATCAAAGGGGCCATCTGTCCCAGTAACTCACCTCTGACATTGGCCCATGCTGAGGACAAGGGTACTGGAAATCAGGGATCCCTCCCCAAGCCGTGCTTACAGACTTTCTCAGCTTGAAGTTGCATCCAGGGTATTATGTTTAATACCTAGCCATGGACCCACTCTCCAGGAGGTCTTGTCTACCCTTCACACAGACGCAGTGAAAACATGGGTTTTTTTGGAAACTCCAAACCCCAAAGCAGTTGGTTCAAGACATAATGAATTGGTGAGGTTAGACAGCTGGGGCTGGGATTATAAATTGTCTGAGGTAAATTTACAAGGTTTTACCTCTCACTCTGCTTTCAGGTTTCAAATATGCTTTCCTTTAACCTACAACGTACATGTACACTCAGAGTTTTATTGGGAAAAGCTTGGAGTAAATCTCTTTATTATTAAGGAGAGAGTGGGATTCAGGGCTTTGGATGGGGGAGATTTATGTTAGTTCCCATCCAGGTCTGGGATGCCCTTGCATGAGGAAGAATAGCTTCATCTCCCATTTCTTCCTGACAAATGGCAAATTGCTCCAAGGGATGAGAAGGTGGAAAAGATGATAAAAGTCCATGTTTGAAATAAGAGGGGAATTTTGTGACAAATGACTATTATTAATAATACCAGCTCACAGATCTAAGGTGCCTTCATCCTACAGAGCTTTAGCATCTTAAACTGACATAGACAGAGAAATCATCCCATCCACCAGTGAAATATAGCCAACTAGCAAAACTTATTAGTCTGGAAGAGAACGTATGGAAGGAAGCTGGGAAAATCTCTCCTCTGGCTCCCTGCTCCCTGAAAGGCTGCATTTGGGTCCAGCCTCTCAGGACCATGTGCTCTGAGGCCTCTTTGGTGTCCTCTCTGTCAAAAATCGAAGGAGGTTTTGTCTCACCTGGAAGAGACCACAGGCAACAGTGCAGAAGACCATAGGGGAGAACACTGCCTTCCTATACTGGTCAGAACATGCAAACTTAACCAGACCTCCGACCCTACGGGTTCCAAGAGTCACGGAATACAAACTTTGGAAGGTATTCATAAAATCAACATGGAATTGATAAGCTTTACAAGTTTTTTTTTTCTGAGTCTTGGTCAGATGATCAAGCTACGAGTGTAATCATATCCTCCCTGTGCCCTTCTCTTGGAAGGGAGATACATCACTGCCCTGCCTCACAAAGCAATGAGGAGACATAGTAAAGACGATGAGATGTTCACAGCTCAGCAGTGCAGGCATCAGGCCAGGCAAAGTCAAGCAACGCCACCCTGACCCAGCATGGAGGTCATATCCAGGAGCTTGTCTCCAAGCAGGGCCAGCACAAGAATTTTCAGTGGAAGAGCTAAAAACACATGGAATAACCTGCCCATAAGGTCTTTATAAACACCAGTTTGTTTCTAGCTTCTAATACCCAAATATTAGGAACAGCAAATATTATTTTAGCCACACATCTGGAAATCAGCTATGACTATTAACTGCTTCCAGAAAAAAGATGAGCCAGGCTGCAAAGTCAGCCCTCAAAAACTAGGAAATGCCATCTCTGACCATTTTCTCTCTCCAGGAACATCAACAGCAGGAGGTTTCAAGCACCAAGGGAGCACTGGCCCAGAAAAGCGCCTGTGGTTCCTTCTCAGAAACCTTTTCACAGGTCTCTGCTTATCCTTCACACTTCAAAGGCCCCCACACCCTGCTGATCTGGTCTTGGTTTTCCTGGCAGAAGCAACTCTTCCTGCAGCTCCAGCTCTGCCACAGACCTCATATGTGAGCTTAAACGAGACACTGAGCTGACGAGTTCTCAGAAACTAATGACATCTTCTTGGACTATTCAGTCCAACACAAACTTTGCTTGCACAGCAGTAAATATAAATGGGGTTGCATCTGCTTTTCCTGGGGCTTAGTGTAACACAAATAACAATTAAAAAAAAAAAAATTACTGTTTTTTTCAATGTTTTAAAACATGAAGAGTGATGCAGTAATGCATTTTATAAAAACTAGGCTTTTTTTTTTGTTTTGTTTTGCCTTTTCAAAAGCCTAACAGGCAATGTAAGACATGAAATCCCAGCACATAAATGGGAACACCCTGGTCTGAACTCTGCTGTTGGGTCTGCTTTACGTTCATCATAAACAGAAACTGAGCAAATGCATTCAGACGACATACTCTCAGTATATTAAACATGCTCACTTTTATCATCCACCTATGACTGTTCCCTCCGGGAAAATCTTTTTGAATAGCTTTGATTCAGATCTACAAACTGAGCCCTCAATCTGCATGAATCCACGCTCCATGACTGCGAGTTTTCACCACTCCGAGGTGAGATGTAGGGTCGTTTGTGAACAACTCCATTTTCACAGAGTCTAAATAAAAGTCAGAGACTTAATTTGCAGAGTCCTCCATCAGCCTGAAAGGTTTATAAAAGGGGAACAACAGTTTGGACAAAGTCTCAATCCCAGCCATAAATCATCAAGATATTAAAGCTCCACATGGGCTTTTAGATCTTGCACCATGTTGGATGACGTCTTGAAACTGCATGGAGTCCTCTATACCATTAAGGTTATGTAGCCCAGCTGATCAAGTAGGAGGTGGTGAACATTTCTAAGGGATGTTGTCATCAGGCTCAACTGGTTCGTAGACAACATAAAAAAGGACTGGCTGCCCTTTCAACATGCCTGCAGAGAAAACCCAACTCGGGGGATGGTTGATGAACTGGACAAAAGGGATATTTTTCAAAGAAATAAGCTGCATAACCGGATGAGCAGGAACCTCATGAAGTTCAATGCAGAGAAATGTAAAGTTCAGTATCTGGGGTGGCATAATTTCTTTATGGAAAAGGTTATCAAGCACTGAAAGGCTTCCCAGGGAAGTGGTGAAGTCACCATCCCTGGAGGTATTTAAAAGCTGGGCAGATGTGGTGCTGAGGGGCATGAGTTAGTGGTGGTTTTCTAAGTGTTAGTTTGATGGCTGGACTCAATGATCTGAAAGGTACCTTCCAACCTCAACTATCCTATGATTCTAAATAGCACCAAAAGTTAGGACATCATTAGATGTTAGGACATCATTAATAGATACGTGTATTGTTTCGTTCTGGGTTATAGAGCATTTTGGCAGTGACTTCTGTAGGACAGGTAGCGGCTCATGTGGATTAGATCATGAAGGGGTCAAGTTCATCCTATGCTTGATGGTGCAAGCGCCCATCAGCCTTGGTCCAACAGAAGCACTGGTTGCCTACCAACCATGACTGGCATTTTGCAGCAAAAAGGTCTCTTGTAGGTACAGACAGGGACAACATTGGCCAACTCAAATGATGGTTCACAAGTCCTGTAAATATCTGAAGTTTCTGCGCTGCAGACAAGCTGAGCAGAGTTACCTGTCTGGCTTTGTCCTGTGTTTTTCTTAATATGCATGAAAAAATGGACTGCTACCTTGGCTGAGAAACAGTTGATATGTTCCTACATTGAGGAAAAAAACGGAAACACACAGAGACAATAACTCTTCCAACATAAAGGAAACGTATAGCTCCAGAAATGATATACAGCCTTTTAATGCAACAGTCCTTTTCCTTGGATAAATGTCGGGTTTGGAATGGTGTTGCCCCTTGAACATTGTTTTTCCTCCAATCCTCTAATCACCTCTCTCTCCTTCACCTCCTCTGTCTTGACTCATCCGAGGCTGCTGCCATTGAGATGAGCAGTGGGGTCCCACCAGCCGGCACGCAGCTCCCCGCGACTCGCGCTGAGACGCCGCAGTCAGCTCCCAATCTGCTCCGACTTATCCAAGCTCCAGCATGTCTGACAGGCGTGCTTTTATTAACTGCTGTCCCTCCCGTTGCCAATCTCGAGCCTGATCCAAAGCCCCTCAAGTCAACAGGAGTCTCTCCCTGTCAAAATCTCTTTTGATCCCTCAACGCTCTTTACAGAGTTTTCTTTCTCTCAGAAAACTTCCTGGCATTTATTATTTTAATTTAACGCGTTGTAAAAATGAATTATGAATTCCGATACATTTTGGAGAAACTCTGCAAAACATATGAAGTCACCAACTGAGATATAAATCACGTGTCCTTTGTTGCTGCTTTCAAAATAAGATTTTATCTGTGTGCTTATTAGCTCTTTCCAGGCCAAACCGTGTTTTCGCAGTGCTTACTCATGTGAGTGATTGCAGAGAAGTCGGTCCAGCTCTTTCTGGAAGTAGCAGCTTGCCAGTGAAAACCAGTCATTTCCAATTGGGCCTTAATTAGTAAAGCTTTATTCTTTTTGGGGGAGGAATTTATTATTTTTTTTAACCCCTTCACGACAAGAGTAAATCCTGCTCTTCCAAACCCTGTCTTTGTCACAGAATCACAGAATGATATGGAGTTGGAAGGGACCTCTGGAGATCATCTTATCCAACTCCCCTGCCAAAGCAGGTCCAGCCAGAGTAGGTTGCACAGGAACTTGTCCAGGTGGGTTTTGAACGTCTCCTGATCCAGGGCTCTGCCACCCTGACAGGAAAGAAGTTCCTCCTCATGTTTAGATGAAACCTCCTATGTTCAAGTTTGTGCCCATTACCCCTTGTCCTGTCACTGGACACCACTGAAAAAAGACTGGCCCCATCCTCCTGATACCCACCCTTTAAGTATTTATAGGCATTGATCAGATCCCCCCTCAGTCTTGTCTTCTCCAGACTAAAAAAGCCCACACCCCTCAGCATTTCCTCATAAGAGAGATGTTCTAGTGCTCTCATGACCTTTGTAGACCTTTGCAGACCTTTGCTGACCTTTGCTGTACCCTCTCTGCTCCAAAAAGCAAGATACAGAGCCATGAGCGTTGTTTATATCTAGCTTTCAACCTGCTTGGACAATGTCATGTTAGTCAGTTGCCTGTTGCCTCCCCTTTTCCAGAAGCACCCTGCTGATCCATAAACAAGCAATCCAGAGCAAGTGATAATGGTCAGGCACTGTTGGGCTGTATCTTCAAAACACCCATGACCTCTGCTGCTTTTTCCCTTTCCCCCAGCCATGAGTGACAGGAGAAGACCTTGAGCAGCATCTGGCCCACAAGCAATGGGTTAAGAGCACTCAAGAGCAACAAGATTTGACTGCAAGTAAAGAGATCCCAACGTGTGTTACGGACAGAATGGATCTGAGCCATTCTTGGTTGTTTTCAAGAGAAATGCACATGAAATTAATTTGACTCAAGGACTCCAAATCAGTTGCACTTATTTATTTTCTCAAGTCAGGTTTGCTTCTGTGTTTCGACTTCTGTCATGGCTCTTACATTGCATCCAAGCTTCTGACAGAAGGGAAAGTCCATGTTTTTGCCTAAACTTTACGGACCTGCTTATGAAGGGCAGTTTCAGGCATTTCTAGTGGGATGTGGGAAATGACAAGGTTTATCTCCAATCTCACGTATGTATGAACACATGTCTGGAGATTAGCTATCTGCTAAAACCTCTGTTATTTCTTCATGTCAGACTCATATCTGCATATCATGGCGCATTCACCCCATTAGCATCTTGCTTACATTAAATATAGGTGCCGAGCCCATGACTGTGATGGTGTCTTGCGGTAAAAGCATCAAGCACCTGGGTTCCAGCCCCTTTGCTAAAAACAGTGACGACCTCTGCAGCCATCCTCAGAGGTACGAAGATAATTCTTCGTATTTACGACTCAATTAAACCTTTTTGGAGTGCTGAGGATCGACTGATTAACATTTAGACGTGCCTTATATAAGTGTTAAAACTCTGGTTTATAAGTGCACACCTATGTAGTTCCTTAAATATTAAGCTTTAGCGGAAACATTGGCTGCAGGTGATGTAAGATAATTGCTACTATTTCCTCTGGGAGTGATATTTTACTGCCTTGGAGACAGTCAGCATTTGCATTAGATATAGATCATAAAGATACGTGCACAGACATTTATATTGTTTACCATTACAGCTCAGGCATTCCCTTCAGCTTCGTCTTGCAAAGGAACCCACCACTTTCCCAGCGAGGTGCCTGATGAATTGTAGCTCCACAGAGACAACATTAATGGAACTGATGTCACTGCTTACCCAGCTTGGCAGACCAGAAAGTCCTTTCTGGACCAGCTCTGATAGCACCCCATTCCTATTTATTCCCAGTGTTTTCTCTTGTACACCTAGTCGAGCTGTACATGCCCTGAGTCGGGGATGCAAGAGAGGGGCACATCTTGTCTTTCCATTAAAGCGATTGGTTGCCTCCCACCCCCTGATTCTGTCCCCTCAGGTCCCATTCCTCTGGGCTGGCAGATCCTGGAGGATGAACCTGGGGCTTACACAACCTGCTCATCACTGACCTGGGAAGTTGACGATGGGCAGAACAAGCCTTTAATTACCTTTCCAGGTATTGCTAAACCCAGAGGTGTTGCAAGCCCAGGGGAAAAGCAGGGTGTTATCGCAGAGGTTGGTAAAACAAGCAAGGAAACAGCAGAAGTTGCTGCAGACTGGACAAAGACATCAGCAAAGAGCAGAAGACCCATCCTGCATACCTTGACTGGGAAGATGGGGTTTAAGAGCAGGAAGGACATGCATGCAGCCTATGGTTTTGGATTCCTCATCCGTCACTGGCTGGTGAAGTCAGTCAAGCGTTGTCTGATAGGAGAAGATGTTCTTCCAGGTCCGCCACGGCTGCTCTCCCTCTGGCCATCCAGGTCTGCCAGTAGAGCAGCTTGTCTGGGTGATAACCAACTCTTTTCCTGCTCAAAGGGAGAACCTCTCTATATCTCTGAAAGCCAGAGCTTTGCCACCTAAAGGTTGTAGCACAGACACAGCCTTTGGGAGTGGAGGGTCTTGGTGGATCTGAGGGTCTTGGTGAATCTCCAGCCTGCAGATTTAGGTCCCCAGGTCTAACACCCAAGATCTGTGACACAGAAAAGCAATTCAACTTTCTTCTTTGCAGGACATGGGAACTCTTCCCCCCCACTTCCTTTCGTCACACACTGAAGATCCCATCCGAAGCATAAGAAGTGGAATATAATCTAGGGGAGCCTCACCAGAAATGAAGTTGATTCTCCACCCTGAGACCACCAGGCGAAGAAGAGCCAGGGAGCACAGCCACAGCAGAGGCAGAGAGCTCCCCATAACCATTAACTGATTTGCCCTTTGGAAGGAGAGCTGGTACATGCATTTAAAAGTGTTACGAGCTTTCTACAGAGTCATGCCTTGGAGCGACAATTTACACGCTTACAGATGGCATATTTATCAGCTGTGCAGGCAGCCTTTCCCCTCCGGCTAACATTTTCAGAAAATTGCCATCTACAGCCCCTGCTGATTTCCACTTACAAAATCTGCTGCTTCAGGACTTCTGTAGGATAGAACAAAGCCTTCAACATGACAATGAAGGGGACCCTGACTTGGTGGTATTAGGAGGATTCCCAATTTATGCCTCTCACACACCCCTCCCAGCTGAATAGCTCATGAAATATTGAGACCGAAGCATAAAGTCCAACCCATCTGAAGTTCTGGTTTTACATGATTTCCAAGCACAGAGGTTAAAGAGATCTGTGTGCCTCAGTCATGCCTCAACCCACAAATAGCTTGGGGTATGACTTGCCTCAAGAGGGATGTGGAATAGGAGATACGAGAAACACAAATGATTGGACATAAAGAAGAAAGTTTTGACCATGTAGAAGGTGATGGCAAAGTGGTGGAGGCTCACCTGTGCTGTGGACTGCATGTCTTCCACCCACCTGGGGGCATCTGCAGTGACTGCAGATCAGCCTTGTCATGTCTGGAGGGCCATTTCTTCCTCCCACTGGTCCCCTTTTCATGAGCGGCCCTACTGATGCTCACCGTGCTACTTGGGAAGGGTACAGCACCACCAGACCATGGGCACAGCAGGTCACTAAGAGCCTGTGGGCTGTATCTCTGCTGCATGGGGTGGATGGAGCAAGTTGGGCTGGGTTGTGTGTCTTCCTAATGCTTCAGTGACATTTCTAGAGGGAAAGCAGTGGGGTTCCAAGGGTACAATGGGGCTCCCACACAGCGCTGTGTCTGAGCTGGCACATGCAGCTCTCCAACTCACACTGGCTGGCAATGTGTGAATGGGATAGCTTGGGAGAGCTGGAGTCATCAAATATTTGGGCTGGAGGGGAGGGCGGGGGCTCCACAGACTGCAGTGCTCCTTGCAAGCTAATCTGAGGGACGCCTTAGATCTTCAGACCATCGAGTGCGGGGAAAGCCATGACCCCGCTGCCACTTTCACTTCTGTCCTGATGCACTTTGCATATTTGTTTTTGTCTCGCCTGGGTGTGATCCAGGCACACAGGCTCGAAACGAAACAAACCCGCACTGTCTGAGCATCCCTTTGCTCTTGGGAGCTGGGAGCCTGCCCTGCTCCGTGTGTCACTTCAGGAGAGAGCGCCCAAAAAAGGGTTTTTCAACTTCTTTAGAGCTCAAAGCGGGCATTAAGAAAAGGCTGGAGCGAGTGGAATCCGTTTGAAGGAGATGCCAGCATCGCTCCCCCTCTGCAAACAGCCTGCCCTCGGCCACAAAGCCAGCCCGTCCCGCAGCTCCCGCTGTGGTGGGTGGGCCAGGCTCCCCCACCATCTGCATGCTCAAGTAGATCTTTCATCTGCCTCCGGGTGAAAAGCAAAGTGTCACCTCATCACATCGGCAGTGGGCAGTGTGTGGGGGGGTGGAATTTGCATTCAAATTATACCGGGCTCCTACCAGCCAAGAGGCTGCCAGGGCGGCTGGCAGCCTGTTCCTCTCCTTCAGGGGGACTTCTGCACGGCAAGTATGTACCCGTCATGCCAAGCGTTGGGACTTGTGGCTTCCCGCTGCTGGAGTGATTCGGACTCCAGGCATCCATCCGTGTCGCTGGCATAACTGCAAAAATATATATATCTTAGGGTATAGCGTGTCGTGGGTGCAGAGCACCCTCCCCAGCCACTGGGTGGGTCAAGCAAGGACACCTTTCCCATTGCGTGTTTGGGCACCAGAAAATGTCTCTTCTCTCCCTGCTGCCAGCTCTGGTCCCATCCCTTTTGAATGCACTTAGAAAAGCTTGAAACTGCAACATCTATGTATTTGCTGGGGTTTCTTCCAGAACCAAAAGCCCCTGTGAAGGAACTAATAACCCTTTCTTTTCAGTGGTGGATCTTCCAGCATCACTGCCCATCCTCCCCAGGTGGAGGGAGAAGGCTCTCCAGAGCTGGCAGCAGCCTTCTCACCTCAGCCAGGAGGTGATCATTCCCTTATACTGGGCACTGCTGAGGCCCCACCTCCAAAACTGTGTCCAGCTTTGGACCCCTTACCAATGACATTGAGATGCTGGAGCATGTCCAGAGAAGGGCAACCAAGCTGTTGAGGGGTCTGGAGAACAAGTCTTGTGAGGAGCGGCTGAGGGAGCTGGGGGTGTTAAGCCTGGAGAAAAGGAGGCTGAGGGGAGACCTTCTGGCTCTCTCCAACTCCCTGAAAAGAGGGTGTAACCACGGGGGATCTGTCTCTTCTCCCAAGGAACAGGTGATAGGACAAGAGGAAATGGCCTCAAGTTGCTCCAGGGGAGGTTTAGGATGTATATTAGGAAAAATTTCTTCACCAAAAGGGTTATCAAGCATTGGACCAGGCTGCCTAGGGCAGTGGTGGAGTCACCACCCCTGGAGGTATTTGAAAGATGAGCAGATGTGGTGCTGAGGTTTAGTGGTGGTTTTGGCAGTGCTAAGTTGATGGTTGGACTCAATGATCCGAAAAGTCCCTTCCAACCTCAATGATTCTATGATTCTCTGTCATCAAGGACTCTTTTCCCATCCCCCATTAAAACCGTACTGGTTTCGTTGCACACAGACTATTTCTCTGACCCTTCCTTCCTGCTACTCTTCCTCAATGGCACAGGGGAGCAGGGCAGTGAAAAGGGATTTCAGCCTGGACAAATGAAGAGCCAAGTAGGGACCACAAAGACTGGCCTGTTGGCAGGACCATGGACCACAGATGCAAGCTCAGCTTTCTGGCCCCAGTCTGGCAGAATAATGCTGGTAAAGGCATATTCGAGCTGCTGGAGGAGCCTCCTGACTGCAGAAGGAGCTTGAGGAGACCACATTTGGTCTTCAGATGCTGGATGAGACCACAGTGGGTCTTTGAACACTGGATGTTGATGGAGCTGTTTACAGTAGCCAAAATGGTCTTGTTCCCCCGCCTTCATTCTCCCTCTCCTCCTTGGAGTTTTGATTAGATGATCACCCGGGAAGCCTGGAGGAGACACTTCTGAGCCTTCTCAGCAAAAAAAAAGCTAAGTTTTTTTTTAGGGGGAGAAGTAGAACGTAATAACATCCTGTGTAAAAAGGGAGGAAAAAAATGTGCAAGCCGACACCACCCGTTATCCGAGGTGATTAAGAGAAATCGTGGAGTAAATGCGTACCCTTGTATATTGCTGGTTTATCCATCAGATCGTGACACGGAGGGGAAGGCAGCAGGAGGGGAGAAAGATTTCTCATCTCGGCTTCTCTGGCAGCCACAGGCTGCTGTTTATGAAGCCCTGGAAACATACAACAGGCTTTACAAGACACACGCGCTGAAGGCTCTGGGCCAGGGGAGGGTCGATGGATGCGGATCCTACAGCTCCTACGCCGCTTTATCTGTGGGACACCTGGAAATTAGTCCCACTAGCTGCAGAGTGTGCGGGCTGCGGAGCGCAGGCTCATCCCCACAGCAGAGAGGGAAAGAGTAAAAATGTCAAGAGCTCATTAAAAATATAGAAGCAGAGGGAGTGTGAAGGCGAAGAGCCTGTAGGAAGCACGTTAGTTCAAGTTACTGAATCCTGGAGCTGCTCCGTAAGCAAACAACTGGTCCATAACCTGTGTTGCAGTGGAGATAGGTGGAAACCTTCACATCATCAAATCTAGAAGCTCTGAGACCTCACCTGGGGCTGAGCTGCTGACCCAGACTGAGCATCTGAAAGAGGAGATGCCAGAGAGAATTAAATTAAAAAACCTTAGCCAAGCTCATGAACAGGCTGATTTTCACCTTCAACCACCAACTTTGGGCTGGGAGAAAGCCCACAGGATGTATGTGACACCCCAGCTAGGAGAAACAGCGCAAGGGTTCATGATGCAAAGCCAGAGGTCCCCCAAGAGAAGGCAGACAGAGTAAAGGGGAGGAGTTGTTTTGTTTCAGGATGCCTCAGGGCCAAGCATAATACTTAAATCCATTTTTTTCCAGGCCATTTGGGTCTGAGGTTTCCATTCAGGACCCCCATCTCAGGGTAGGATTTGTCCTTTCCGGCCCTTCCCTCTGCAGAACACATTTCGGTTTGTGGCTGGCACCACATCAAACGCTTCCAGCACCTGATCTGAAGTAAAACATTAAGAATCAGATACGGTCCGACTTGAAACAACACCAGCATTACTATAGCAGAAAATCTCCCCGGTGACATTAATGAGCTCTTTGAAGGGGGGCTACCAGCAGGATAATCTCCCCATGCCCTCCAGACGGTGAGCTGGGCAAAGAGGGAAGATGCTTTGGTTTCTCCAAAACAACTGCTGCAAAGTGAGCAGTTATTCCCCAAGGAAATGTGACCACAGCCAAGGATGGGGGGGTGGGGGGAGCCCTTGTGTGATATTTCACATTTCCTCGGGCGACGATTTCAACACAGCACATTTTTGTTGTTGCTGGCGTTCAAGAGCCTCCAGAAGAGGGGATTACGGGGTGGGATAAGGCTTGCCTGCCTGTTTGATAAAGTCTTGCTGGAGATAAGGGCTCCTTACAGGTCTAATTTTAAAACTGGCCCCATTGCCCTTTGCTTCTCTCGATTCAGAACTGATCAGAGCTGCTCCTCTTACGAGAAGAGGCTGAGGGACTTGGGTCTTTTTAGTCTACAGAAGAGAAGGCTGAGGGGGATCTGATCGATGCTTATAAATACTTAAAGGGTGGGTGTCAGGAGGATGGGGCCAGTCTTTTTTTCAGTGGTGCCCAGGGATAGGACAAGAGGAAAGGGGCACAAACTTGAATGTAAGAAGTTCCATCCAAACATGAAGAGGAACTTCTTTCCTGTGAGGGTGGCAGAGCCCTGGAAGAGGCTGCCCAGAGAGGCGGTGGAGTCTCCTCTGGAGACATTCAAACCCTGCCTGGACATGTTCCTGTGCAACCTGCTCTGGGTGGACCTGTTATGACAGGGGTTTGGACTAGATGATCTCCAGAGGTCCCTTTCTACGCCATGTGATTCTGTGATTCTGTGGTAAAAGAGCAAATTGGCAAAGGGGCAGGGAAGGGCTGGGAGTCCCCCTCATCCTTTCCACCCCAGCCACAAAATGAGTCCCCGTGGCTTGAAGCATCTTGAAGCCATGCTCTTCTGCTTCAACAGCCACAGGAGCTAGAAAACTCTCCTCCCAGCATAGATGCCAGGTACCTAGGGCTCTGGACCTACCTCCTCCACCCACAAAACCAACTTTTGGAAAGTTGAAGGAGCAAAACGCCTGGGTGGATGGAGCCCTGGAGCACACAGGGGCTTCCTCCAGACAGGGCAGTACTTCCATCCAGAGGCTATGGTTAAACAACGCTTGTTAGTCCAAGCCTCAAGAATTGCAATTTATTTATCCACCCAGGCTTTAAGTACTCTGAAGAGGAAACTCAGTGTGTCCCTTCCAGGTAAAGCCACCTCCCTGGCCTGGCCAACTTCAGAGACAGAAAAGTTGATCCCCCTATCTCCATCCACACATTGCAGTACTAAGAGGTATCACACCACAGAATCACACAGAATCACAGAAATCTGGGGATTGGAAGGGACCTTTGGAGATCATCTAGTCCGATCCCCCCTCCAAAGCAGGGTCATCCAGAGCAGGTTGGGCAGGAATGCATCCAGGTGGGTTTTGAATATGTTCAGAAAAAGAGACTCCACACCCTCTCTGAACAACCTGTACCAGTGCTCTGGCATCCTCAAAGTATAGAAACCACTCCTGAGCATTATTGCATTGAAACAGGGGACATGATTAGCTGCTCCAAATCTGTACAGCCCCAGTGATGGCAATGGAAAACCCTGATTTACCCATAGGTGACAACGGTCATCTCCTTTAAAGCATGGTTTTGAGAACAAAGTCACATCTCTGCTGCATGGTTCCCTTTTGCCTTGCATTTTTTGCCACTAGTGGGAAGGAAGAGGGAGAGGGGACAAGAGGGAAGAAGACAAGGAAAAGGGAAGGGGAAGGGAGAGGCAAAGGGGAAGGCAAGGCAAAGAAAAACATACACTCGGGGTTAGTAAAGGTATAATAAAGCTGGAAGGCCATAATGCTCAGTGTGGTATGGTTTGGAGACATCAGCAATGAACCTCCTGTATATAAATCCCCCCATGCCTGCTTCCTCGTGCTTTGATCATCAAATAGGATTGCTAAAACGTGCAAGCCACAAACACTGACCCCCTGGCTACTTCATGCACCACATGAAAACCATATCGCGAAACCCAGTTAATCCCTCAGCTGGAAACAAAGGGAATGGAGGAAACCATTTAACCATCAGAAGGTGCCAGGAAAGCCCCAGGGGACGTACCATAGGCTCGCCAGGTGGTGATGCCTCCCCAGGCTCAGGAAGAGCTGGCTAACGAGCGATCTGGAGAGGCGATGGAGCATGGAGGGGATCAGGGTAGCAAAGAGGAGCTGGGTGACTTGAGACCATGAAAGGGGGTGGGATAGGTCCCCTTTCCAAATTTCTGTATAGATCAGTAAATGGGTAGGAGACCCTGATGGGGCTGAGGTGCCATCCTCACCAGCCGTTCTGCACGTCTGGTGGGACAGCAAGCACAGACCCAACAGCCTGGCACTAACTCAGTGCAGGAGATCATTTGGTACCTCACTAGTACCTGCACATCAGGGCTCAGAAAGCCACAGCTGCTCCGGTGGGCTGCAGCCATGGTACGTCCTCCATCAGCTTGGGCCCAGGCTCAGCTGGCTCTGCAGGAGCGATATTTTGTGGCTCACAAAATTCTCATTACCCAGTTTTGGATTTCACCAGGATCCTGCTGTGGTCCCTGGCAGTGGCCAAGCTCTGAATCACACCAAGAGGCCAGCATTTAGCTGATGCAGCGAGGACCCCAGGCTAGAAATGAGCATGCCCATGTGCTAAACATTCGATCACCAGCACAACAGCTTGCTGTTCCTGCAGGGAGGGCTTTTATCCCCAGGTCTTCTGGCCCCGAAAAATCTTTTTAGACACAGCCACACAATTTCAGCAGAAATTGGTTCCAAAGCAACATTAAAAAGGCAGCCATGTAGCCACATGAGTAGAGCACACTCAAAGAAATTGAGCATGAGCATCAGAAATTCATTGATCTAGAATTATGCCTTCCTTTATAACTTTCCCATGCAAATCTTTGAAAGAAAACTGGGCTACAAAAAACCGTCAAAAGCCTTTCAAGAGCTGACAAGTATCCAAAATCTTTTCTGCCTCTCCAAATGATCCACCCTGCTCAGTCTGAAAAAAAAAAAAAATTCAGTGTACTGCAGCACCAGCGGTGCCACGATTTCCCACTTCTATTTCAGCACAAACTCAAGGTTTGTCTTCTGATGGTTTCGAAGCCTTCTCTTGTAACGTTTGAAAAGCAGCAGCCCCAACGCAGACTGTCAGCTCATGGGGCCCTTTGAAAAGTTGGTCTCAGACCCGTCCTTCAGACAATTTCCAGGGGGAGAGATATTTTTGCCTCCTCTAATTCCTGCTGTCAAGTTTTCTTTGTTTCGTATTTCAGTCTGCTCTCCAGTTTTGCTGTGCACCACGCAATGGGGTCACCAGAAAGTTGCTTTTGACTGGTGAACAAAGTGACATTTGTGCCTGAGAGAGAAACACTTTGGGTTGCTTCGGGGTCAAGGAGGTTACAAGAAGCCAAAATTGGCTATTGATTTATACGATAGAGCCAAACCCAGGGTCCTTCCACAACCCCTCTGGTTTTCCCTTACATTCCTTGGCATACCCACAGGCTGGTCAATTTTTCCCCATCGTGCTTTCATTTGCAGACCTCCTAAGGCAAATTTGAGGGTTTTTTTAGTTGGCATTCCCGTATCTCTTCTGGCCCAACGCTCTTTCAGTCCATGTGAACCACCACAAGTCCCCCCTCCTCCACCCCAATAAGAGCTGGATGCAGGTCTCCGGGGTCTAACATGCACAAGCAACAAGGACTGAAGGCTGAAACTCTCATTGCCCTAAAGCCAACACAGCTTGGCACAGATTTTGATGTGAATGTCATAGATCTACAGCCTAGATTTTCATGCAGAGAAGAAAAGAAGGCTTCTTTCCCTGTTGACTGCAGGGGCTTTTCATGGCTACCACTGCATGCCCTCAGAAGGGTTAGCAGTGGTGGGTGGAATCACATTGATGGGCACATTTATCTTTACAATGCTAAAAAACAATAAAGGCTGTCTTTCCTTCTGCAGCCTTGACCCTAGAGCACTCCAAGCCAAGCTGTAACGGGAGGAAACGGAGAAGGGGACATAGGACAGCGGGACCATGGCCAAAAAATCTAAGGAAAATCACTAGTTTCAAACCCAGTAGAGCTGTGGGGAAGGAATGGGATTTGCTTCTAGGGCAAAATGCTGCTCCCTGAAAGGACCCATTCACGGGGGTGATCCAACCTTGTGTTTCCACACCTAAGGAACTTGATTGGTTTCCCAGCCATTGACTCCTCTGTGTTCATCTGTTTCAAAAGCCTTGAGAAGTCAAGCTGAAAAGAATCCCCTCCCAAAAGCACCTCGGGGAACATCCCATCGCTTTTAAAATAAGACAGGGCAGAGCAAGAGAAAATATACTGTGAGGAGCAATTCTGCCTTAGCAAGACAAATGGATCCAAATTCTCCTAGGTCTCTTCCAGCTCTCACTGCTGGGAAACTTGATCTTAGACCCCAGATGCTTTATAGTTCTCAATGTCTCCTGTGCTGTGGGCTCACATAGATTTACTCTGGCTGAAGATCTGGCCCTTGTGTTGGAGCTGGTTGAGGAGCAAGTGTGGCCTTTAAGGCACCTCACAACTTGGTGTCACCACAAGTGAGTGGGACACAATCATGGGGTCAAGGGCAGCCCTTGCCTTTGGGATAGTGGAGTCCTTCCATTTTACAGTCCTCAGTAAAATCTTTCCGAGCGCCTTTCTGAGTCTTATTTTTTTTTCAAAGGATGAATGTTGATGATGCACAACACAAAGGATCTGGAAGGGTATTGCACCTTGTGCAGTCTCCTGCAGTGGGAATTTCCTTGGCTACCCCCAAAGTTGAAGAGATGGGCAACCTGAATGTGAAAAGCAACATGTAGGGAGAAAATCTGACAATCTGACCACTCCATAATTTTGTAATGAGAGTTGTGAGAATGTATCGCATAAATGTATGCTGCAATCCTCCTTTTTTACAAGGAAATTGAGCAAAGTGGTGGAGTTTTTGAGATCCTCACCAACTAAAAAAGCTGCAAATGTGATTCATGTGCTTCTTCCTCATCCTGTCTTTGCTCTTAAATCTTTCTGTAGCCAGACATTGCCTCCCTAAACATGTCCCTAATCCTGAGTGTGACTTAGCCTGCTGTAGGACCAGATGGGCACTGGGAGCCCCTCGCATCCCAAAATCATTCGTCCTACGGGCAAACTCTAAACATTATCACTCAAAGCAGTCGTTGAAGAAAGATTCAAGTCATGCTTCGAGACAGTGATAACAATGAAGGAGGTTCCCCCCCACTTGCCAGACTGGACATATTCCAGAGGTGGATCCTCACATGAGGTGCTCTGGTTGGCCTCCTTCGCCTTAACCTCAGCTACCTTTCTTCCCACGCATCTTTGCTTAGACTCTCCCTGATCTCTGTCTCAGCTGGGGCTCATATTCCTTAGAAATCTCAAAGGAGACAAGTCTTGCTTTATAGAGGGGATGTTGAGAGGCACCAAAATGAAGATAATTACTTGGGTTTTCTGAAACAATCCAGAGCCTGGCAGCCTAAACCAATCAAAAATTTACAGTGGCACCAAAGAGCTCACTTGGTCTGGTTTGGATGCCACTGAGCTGTCCTGAATGCAGCCAGAAGGGGAGAGGGGTTCATTGTGCACTCACACTTCTATTAGACCAAATCTAAGGAGCTCCCTGACTTCTGCACTACACTCACCCATGCCAGATTGAGCCGTCTTTTCTTATCACGGTCCCCAAGCCTAAGATCTTCTCTGGGTCACCAGGTTAAACTGTGTATTTCACTACCACAGGGCATGGGGATGCCAGAAATTACAAATATTCAGTAGCAGGATCCAAATTGATTCTGCTTACCTCCATGTGGTAGACCCATTGCCTTGTATATTTGGGCTCAAAACTTGGCCTACGTTCAACAGATACCACCTCCCACAGCTGCTTCTTACCAATTATCATTCTTCTTGGTTTGGAGAGCAGAGGCTTTCTCTTGGGTCTGGTCAGAGGAAACAAACCAGCTCCATGGACTTGTTTCTGTGTGGGTCTGTCCATATTTGCTCCGTGAAAACACAGGCTCAAGCTGCAGCCCACAGCTCAGTGCAGTCCAACTAGCACACAAATTAGAATCGTAGAATCATAGAATCATGATTCTATGGGAAGAAATTATGGGAAGTAAATCTCTCCTACGTGTGGGACACATTATTTGACCTTCTGCTAACTGCTAAATACATTCTTCTGTTTGGGAGAGGGCTGGGATTTCTTTAACTTCATCCAGATGAAGGGTATTAAGCAAGGGGCATAGGCAGTGGATATTTTTCTCAAAAGAGTTTCCAGGCATGTGTCTCAAGCCCATCCTCTGCAGTGAGCTCAGCAAAGTGAGCTTGGCCTGTTCCTTTTCCAACTCTTGTGATTGCACTTGTGTTTCTGCTCTGGAGCCTCCAAGCACCAACAGGATAGAAGAGGATGGTGCCAGAAGACGTGGCAGGTGAAAGAAATAGGCCATGGAAGAGGGTGTTAGAAATCTTCAGCTCTTTCCTGGCAAGTGTTTATAAATGATTGCCTCGATGTTATGGTTTGTAGACATGGGAGCATTGCAGATGGGGCAATTCAGTGCCAAGTTGGGACCGGCTAGGTGCTGTGGCATGGAGCAAGCGGGGACAACACTTTACCCTCCACCCAAGAGCTGCGTGGACTGAGCCCTGCTCTCAACTGGGCACATCCAGAGCTCTCCTTCACATTTCAATCCACTTTACCCTGGCAGGACCCGGTTTTGGCCTCCTCTCTGTGCTGTGCAAAGTGTGCTTAAGTGAGGGGGGGCTGCCAAGTTTGGACCAGACCCCTGAGCAATCCCATGTCCCGTCTCAGACTCTGGCAAGGAACAAATGCGTCGGGAAAACTGCAAGAAAATCCAGAATAAGCAAACGTGGATCAATAGCAGGAATCTCTTTCTAACTTCCAGCAAATATTGACTTAAACCCCCAGAGCAGACATGGACAAATATTGCCTCATCAGACCTTTTGGGGGCATTAAAAATGTCTTCTCAATGGAAAAAAGAAAATCTACACTTTTCTTGTTTGCTTCTATTCAGACAGTCTGCTTTTTTTTTCTTCTCTAAAGAAAGCTCAACTATTTTAATTTTTGGTCTCTGTGTTCAGACATCCTCCCATCACCCTCAAAGAAAAAAAAAACATGACACATTAAATAAAATCGACATTCCCTGTAAAAAAGCAATTGTAGTTTTACATCAGATTTGTATTGGAGAATGAAGATTTACCTTCATTCAGAATCTCTGATTTTCTTTGTAACATGAAAACTAATTATTTTAATTCCTGATGCTCTTGTTATCTGTATAAACATCCACTGCCATGGCAAGAATGTGCCAGGGTCAGGGCACATTATTACAGCGTGTTTAATTTCTTCCCTAGACTGATAATCTCCTAAATAGTCAGTCTTGACATTTAAACAGGGTGGCGTTTGTGGCAAGAAACTCAAATACATCCAACACTGAATCTGGCTGAATAAACAGAACAAGGCAAAAAAATACCTCAAAGTGCAACAACGAAAAGGCAGAAATAGAAAGTGGGGGCGGGGGTGGGTGGTTTCAACCAATAACTTTTACATCTGTGTCGACTACCTGTTACACCAGAATGTCCAACTGCAGAAGAGTTATAACAATACAAACCTGTGGCTGGCAAAGCCATCATCTCACGGCTATTCAGTTCTCCTGTCCCTGGGCTACTGCTAGGGAATGAGCTTAGCCTCTTCTTTAGCTTCCCTGCATCCACTCTTGCCTTTCAATACCATGCAGGTCCATCATCTTCTCCCTCCATCCCTTGCGCCATAATATGCTTCTTTTCCCCTTTAAATAAATTAACCTCTGCAGGATGTTGTGATGTGAGTCTCAGGTGAATTAAAGATTATTGACCTGTGTATCTGAACCCAAAATGACTACAAAATCACTTTGATGTTTGGTGGAAAACGCATCTCCAACCCACTTTCTGGTGGGTCAGAAAAACACTGCCACCATCAGCACTGTTCCCTGAAGAGGCACTGGGATCCCAGGGTGTTGATGGCAGCATTGCTTCCTTCCCCTGCTGCACATCCCTCCATCTCTAGCAGGCAGGAGGTCTCTAGGTGCCTGGTGGGTTACTGGGTAGATGAAGTTCCTGGGTTACTGGGTGCTGCTGTCCTGGGTGGATAAAGACTCCAGGGCTAACACTGCTAAATGCACAGAAGCAGTTGCTTATCTTATCATAGAATCATAGAATGGTTTGGCCTGGAGGGGATCTTAGAGACCATCTAGTTCCAACCCCTCACTAGACCAGGTTGCTCAAAGCCCCATCCAGCCTGGCCTTGAACAGCTCCAGGGATGGAGCATTCACAACTTCCCCAGACAAAACCATTACAAACACTTATAAACCATGCACCTCTCATGCATGGCTTGCAATGGTTGTGATGGCAGAGCATTTGGCACCAGCCTGAGTAGCTGAAGGTCCTTACTGTGTATCTGCATTAATTAGAGTCAATACCACCAGATCCAATTGTAGAATTGTAGAATGGTTTGGGTTGGAAGGCACCTTAAGGATCACTGAGTTCCAACCCCCTGCCATGGGCAGAGACATCTCCCACTAGCTCAGGTTGCTCAGTCCTTCCTTTCTTTTTGCATGGTCCCTGCAAAGGGTGGATATACTGATGTAGATGACCCAATGGTGGTGATACCAATCACCATCTTGTTATTTCTTAGCCTGGAATTTGTGGAAGGAAAAAGCTACAATGAAACCACTTCATTTCTCTGCCTGCTCATCTTTGGGTTTTTTCATACAGCATCAAGCCCTGTCCCCCGCTGGGATGAGACCAGTTCGTGGGAAGTTTTGGACTTCAACCCAAAGAGTGATTCAGCTTTTCCAGTCCCAGACCAAGCAGCTGCAGCCCTCCGTGCCAGCAGCATTAACTCCCCAAAACCAACCTCCCGCCCTCAACAACCAGCAACACAAAGCAAAGGAAGTCCCTGATGAAAACCTAGTGTTAAAAAAACCCCACCTTCTCAGAATTATAAAGCACTGCATTATCATCCTTCAAAAACAAGGACAGGGGATGCAAAATTTTTAAACACTTTCCCATACACAAAGGTCAAAATCTTTTCCAGCCTACAGCTATTATGAAAACGAAATATTGTGAAGCTAAGCTACAGAGGTGGTGCCACTTAATCATAGTTTAAGATGATCCAGACCCCAGTATTGTGGTAGTGATACCAAGGTAGCCAGGTTGGCCGGGTGGCTTAGCTCTTGAACTGTATTTGTCCCAAACATGGGTGTTATGGTCATGGAGAGTTCAGAGGTTAATGGCACAGATACAGGGCACAGGCTTATGTGGGAACACAATGAAATCTGAAAACTATTACACATATTTGGGCTCCATGTCTTGCCTGGCCACACACAGGCCTATTTAATGCCTTCATGGACCGGAGTCTGCTGTGAGACGACTGGCGTCACTCAAGATTTGCAGTAGGGTAACCGAGATCTGAGCCTGGAGGCAGTGATCTAATCTTTCACATTTTGGGTGTCAATGACCTTGAGAAATGTGAAGTAACAGAGGAGAGAGGCCATTGGCTGGTTTTACGTTAACACACAGAGAATAAAAACGATACGATACAGGAGGAGCAAAATTATTGCTCCAAAATGGATTACCTCCGTTAAGGTGCTGGCTGATTGCATACATCCATATTCTGTGGTGCCAACTCGTTCCCCTCATGCAGTCGTATTTCCCTTTGGCTTTGTTCCCCAGTGTAAATCAGCCAGAGTCTGGCTTGGTGCTGGTCTCAGGTATCAGCCTGGTGCTTGGTTTCAGCCCAGCTCCTCAAAGCTTACCATAAATAAAGGCAGAGTGGCATGGGGAAGCAGCAGGTGGACGGCATTCCTTCCCCAGACCCTTGGCAGCTAACTGGGACTCTTATGGTAGGGTCTTCAAATCGTGTTGAGAAAAACTCCCTTCTGTCCACAATAATTTAAATTAACTACCTACCTTGGAGACACAGTTGAGATAGCGATGCTTAAAGATAATTCAAACCCCAATTAAAATGCATTAGTTTTCCTGTGTTTGGGCTGGTGTTTTCTTCTGCACCAGTTTGAGATTGGATGGGAGGCTTCTTCCACAGAGGAAACCCAGTGTATGACTCGGGTCTGGGAGGGCAGAAGGCATTTGATGAGTTTTTCTTTTCTTCTCTCTCTCTCTTCTTCACAATGTTTTTTCACTAAGAAATAAAAGCGCCTGAGGAACCACAACTCTCTCCCTCCCCCATCAAACCACCACAATCTCCGTGTACCACAGGTGATAAACTCCCTCTTTTTCCCATGGGAAATAACCATCTTACCACCCTCTTCCTTTAATTACTGAACAGCTTGAGCTTAACTTCTTTTTTTTAAAGTCAATTAACACATCTAGCTCAACTCCAAGCACTCGCTAGTGAAATGCAACCACCATGGAAATTTGTTGCTTCTGTTTCAGACCTGCAGAAGGCCTGATGCGATGGAAACCTTGTCTACTAATCAGTAGCAGATTGGTGTAATAAGAAAAGTTGTCCCTACCGCAGACCTTGCCTAGCAGGAGACATCCTTACAGCAGATCTGGGAGTCAAGATTTCTATCTGGCTTTGTGCACCAAATGGGCTAGCAGATGTGGAGAGCATCTCTGGTCCATCATTACAGAGATGCCATCTACAGGGTTATCATGATTGGCCATGTCTGGGTGTCATGGTTATGCCCTCTGCCCCATCACCCTGTCCTTCGTGTCCCAGGGAAGTCCTGTAACACTGCCAGCTCTGCAGCTGCAATTCAATAGCCCATGAGGTATTGAAGGAGGATTTGTCTGGGAGCTGGCAGATGGGGTCAGCCACATGAAGGAAGGGAGTTGAGTGATATCATCCAACATTATCTTCAGTTGGCCTTTCTGGGATGGGGATCTTTGATCATCACAGAGCACAAAGAAAAATCTACAGCTTTCAGAGATGAGAATCCAGAAGAGATTACCCAAACCAGTGACAAACATATCTAGGACCAGAGGAGTTGCTGTGCTACCTTGACCTACATTTGACATATTGTCTTCAATAGTGGTGACCACCAGATACTCTCAAGGAAAGTGTAAGAAACCCCATAACTGTGGGACTAACCCACTCCATAAAGACCCAGCAAGTCTTGCTTCCAGGCAAGAAGAGCTCTATCTGTTTCAAAACCTTGATGTTCTCTTTGAGGAGGCAACCACTTACCTCTGAACTTTGCTGAGATCGTGGAATTAGACAACTAAAAGAGAAAGAAGAGGCAGAATTTAAATGCTTGAAATATCTGTGTCAAATTCCTGCCCCCAGGCTGGTGCTCAGAGACAGGTCTCTGCTGCTACTTGTCAATTAAATTACTTGAATCACATCGTACAGTGTTAGTGAAATTCATTTCTACAGGATAAATCCTCTGGAGGCCTTGAGTGGTGAAAGATGGACTGAGGAAAAGGGTGCCACAGAAGTGGCCTGTGCTGAGAGAGGGGGACAAGGCAGCAGACCGTGAGAAAGAGTTGAGGAGGAGGTGATAAGAGGAGAGCAGGGAAGCAGGAGGAGTATCTGCCCTGAACGGGAATAGATTGAGATGTTGGAGATTCATGAACAGCCCGTGTAGGCTTGATTAAAGGCTCCCAAGTCCCAACATGGGGGCACCCAAGAGAGCCTGGGGCCACATTAGCTGTGACCAGTGGACATTTCATAGGGGAAAGTGAACTCTGCACAAGTGAGGGTGAGGAGCTGCTTCCTGGAGGTGAGGAGCTGCCCATGGGTTGTCAACCAGGCAACAGCAAGAAGCCTAGCCGGACCTGGAAGTGTGTCAGTCATGACAGGTTCCACTGGCACCGGTATTGTCAACATGACATTTTCAGAACCATCAGCGGTGCAGGAGGTCTGGATCCTGGGTGCATCAGCATGAAATCATAGAATCATCTAGGTTGGAAAGAACCTTTAAGATCTTCGAGTCCAACCATTAACCTAACTCTGCCAAAACCACCAAAATGTCAGATTGCATCCAGCCAGCTCATCGGGTGGAAGCCAGTGTGGCCTCTGGGCTTTGCTTCTGCTGATCTACACCTAAAAACAGTCCTCCCTTGGCCTAGATGTTTTATATATGAGAAGTCGCTTGAGTAACATGACTCAGGGGTCAAACAGTTGTATCTGTGGAAAGCAAGCACTTGCTGGAAAGCCTGAAATGACACCAGGAGCCGATGCATGGCTTTAACTCATTCTGGTGAGTTCAGGTTCAGGTGGCCAAAGAAAGGTATCGCAGTGCTGTCAGGATCACGAACTGCATTGATTAGACCTCCACATTAATTAATGTGCTGTGAAATGCACAGTGGCAGTGCTGAATGCCGATCCTCAGCAGACCCAACTTGATACTCGGTTGGTGAAAACACCGATTTCAGCCCCGCTGAGGTTCGCCGTGCGCAGTCCCAAGTGTCTCCCTCATACAGTAAAAGCAAAGAGCCAGGAGAACAAAAAAAAATCAGACTGCTTGCCCACCACTCCAGCGGCCCACACTGCAATCACCTCTGCTCATCCCAAACATCTTTCAAATCCTGCCTTTTATTCTAGAAATGATTAATCTCCGTTCTCGCCGAGAACAATGGGACTTATGGCAGGCTTCGCATTCAGCAAGGAAAACCCAGAAAAGGAGCGAGCAACCTTTCATTTTATACACCATCAGTCACGGGCTACTGGTTTTCAGTAGAAAATCTGATAGGCAGTTGTGCCAGAACCAGAAGGGACCAAGCTGTGGGCACAGCTTGTTAGAAATGACCTGGGAGCTGTGAAAACTCGCCTCCTTTGAAATGAGTGTGGAACAGTTTGATATTTTTTTTTGCTCCATTTAATGCGGGCTCAGCGGGAGCTGGAGATGGGTGCCAAAGTGAAGCCGAGCAAAAATCACTCAACCCAGCCTCCCCAGTGCCTCTGCTTTCTCGCCAGGGCATTTGGTTACAGAAGCGCGAGTTCCTCTCGCTCGTGCCAAACATATTGCTACAGGATGAGTGATTTTGCCTTTATAAATTGAGTCCTCACCGGGTGTAGGCAGGCGGTAAGGCAGGATTGAGCACCCTTCTCCCTGTCCTTCCCACTCTGATATCTCTGGAGCGATCTGGGGTTAGTAATACTAATTGCTCAAAGCACTTCCATTTTAAACATCGACCCGAATTCAGAAAAAAAATCCCCGAACGGAGCCCTTCGGAGCTGGGGAGTTGGCCTTTCTTCAGTCCAGCTCTTTGCTGTGAGGTGGGGAAATGCGATTTTGCAGATTCAAAATCTGGTGCTCGAGGAAGTTGATTGAAGTGCTCAAGGTTTTCCATGGAGAGAAACTGGTTGAATAACAGCAGTTATGGTTCACTTTTTTTCCTCAACATTTTTGGGACTTGAAAAGTTAGTAGAACAAGTAGGAGTATTTCTTTTCATAGTGTTTAAGCCCTTTGCATAATAACCAGCATGACTGAGAATTAATTCTGTCAGCATCTCTGTTGTATCATATCAGATCTTTTTTGTATTTATTTCATCATTTCCATCTGCTGTTACATCTGAGGAAGAAGAAAATTGACAGGTTCTGATTTCCACTCTGTTCTGCTTAAATCAAATTAGGCTCATTTATAACAACTCAGTAATTCACATTTCTTTTCTTAATGGGAAAACCTAAATCCCTCTCTGCTCACCTTTCTAAAAACAGTTCAAATTACTTCCTGAGCAAAATCGATCCAGGAATACACAGTTGTAATGGAGGAGATCGTACTCGTACCTCCCCCTCTTCACCTGAGAACATATGAAGGAAAAGTATAAATAGAATATTAATACTGTAAATGGTTTCACTAATCAAAGCAAGTGGGAAAGGAGAAGGACACCAAAGACTGAAGATTTGGGTCATAGCTTCAGGGGAACATCTCCTATTGCTTTTCCCCTGGGCAAGGATTTTCATTAGAATATGTCCTTATACTAATTATCTGTAACTGGACTTTTCCCCTGTCTCTCTCATAATTATGTTATGATTATCATTCCAGAGTCAGATAATATTTTGGCAAACAACAACTTGGCGACAAGGAGAGAGTAAAGACCATTTGCTGCTATTTAATGGTAATGTGAATTTGAATGCAAGAGAATGCCATGAGTCAGTGATGGAAGGGGCTGTCCTTTCATTGCGCTCCATGTAAGTGCAGGACGTCATTTCTTCCTAAGAAATGTATCAGATATTCAGATAAAGCACTTGGGTTTTGCTATATAAAAATATGTGGCCTTTTTATTGTTCATAATCTATAAGAAAGACACTCCTGTGCCACCACTGGGAAAAGCTTCGAGACAACAGCCAGGCAAAACGAGCTACAGAAAATGGGTTCCCAGGCATTTGGAGTGAAATGCAATGGGTTGTAAGGTGAAAGAAAAAATATTTATCTGAGTTATACAAAGGATGAACTTGTCCCAAAAGATTTGGGTTCATTTCTTTGGCATCCTTTGAAGCGATGCCTCGATGGAGCATGTGTCTGTCCCCAGGTAATTCAGGACTTCAGGCTGCTCCCAACAACAAACCATTCCTCACCCTGCCAATATTCCCACTGACTTCCAATAAGATGAGTCAAACAGGAGTCAAAAATACAGATCTCGAGTAGTACTCCCCTCCTATCAGCTGCTCTGTTTTCGCAGTGCTTTGGCTGTTATTTTTGGACACAGCAGCCCCCATTTCCTGCTAAAACTTGTTTCCACTATAATTTATAGTCCTATTTCTGCAACGGGTTGAAGGTTCTTTGGATTGCAATAGCAAATATAGTTGCTTATCTTGCTGGTGTAGCTCCAGTGGTTGTCTGCCTGAGACGCGGTGGGTTCATCCATCCAAGAGAGTGCCTTTGTCAACGTAGAAGTTGTACACAAACCACCTGCCATGCTCCTCGCTGATGGATGACTATTTTCATGCAGGAGGCATCACACCCTTCTCCCATCTGGGTGCCTTCTCCTCCACAGGAAGTCAGGGGAAGAGGTGCTAAAAACAGATTTCACAGGGATGAGCTGGGAGGCATCCACAGCCTTCGGGTGTCCCATTCTGTCTGTAACAAAATTTGATTTATTTTCCAAACCCAGGCCTGCGAAAACTCCAGGAAACAATTGAATTAACTACGATGCTGGCTTTGATACACATTTGAACTTGTATGGAAAAGCCTAATCTTTAATTTGATTTATGCTTGTAACAACATTAATGTTTATACTAATAAATGCAACCCGTATATCGTAATCCCATAATGAGCAGTTGTCTACCCTGAGCTGAAAATGGCCCAACGAGCCCCAGATAATACCATGTGCATGGAGATTGACAGTATCATCTCCCCTTACTTCTCTGTGCCCAAAACTCCAACAAAATTGTCCAGGGAATGGAAAATGGGCTCTCTTGTAAAAATCCTTTCAGAGCGCATTGGATAGAGCAATAAATGCCCTTTGGGGATGGGATCTCCTTCCAGGTGGCCCTGAGATTTGTGTGTCCACCAGTGCTCATGTCTCCATTACCTTGGATTAACAAAATTTCTGTCTTATAACTGGAGTATTGGCTTCTGTTCTGTGGAGCTTATCCTTTTAATCCAGGACATAGTCTTCTATTGATGTAATCCCGTTAGCAGATGAAACACAGACTTGAATGCCAACACACCCCACTTCCAGACAAGTGGTGTATCCCCAGCAACGGACTCACTAGTGCTCCAACTTCTCCAGGGCTTCAGGACTGGGGCAAATCCAGGTGGAAGAGAAGCTGCAAGAAAGCATATGGGGGCAAAAAGTACCACAGCAGGGAGAAACCTGGGAGAGGGGAGGACTCGGCACGAGTCCCAGGTCATCAGCCACATCTCTACGGATTTCCCTACCTCCTGCTAGAGATCAAAATCAGCTCACCAGTAATTTTGTTGTTGGTCCAAAAAGTGGTTCCAGAAATGGAAATCTATTTTGTTGGTCCATTTCCATTTTATCCATGGCTCAAAGCATGCAGCTGGGAAATCTATTTGTTCTTCCCAAGTCTGTTCTGGGCTCCCACTATGGCTGGGAACACATCTCCGCAGAATGAGCTGGCGATACCAGGCCCGTTAGGTGATTAATGGGCTAAAACAGGGCTGGATGCTATGTGGACGCTCTGGTTCCTATAGGCAGAGTCCCTGAACATTTATAATTTCCACATGGCCTGTATTTTTCAAAACATTTGGGTACAGAATTGCAGCGAAACGAGCCCCCAGGCTGGGGTTACCGAGCTATACACGCTCCTCAAGATGCAGAAAGATGCCTCGTGGGATTTTCAAAGGTGTCTGGGCACCTCAATCCCTCTGGCTTAAGAGATCAGAGCCTACTCTGTTTAGAAGCTTTTGAAAATCTCAGCCCCATCACTCTGAATATCTATGCTTGCGTTGCTTTCTGCAGGACAATGCCTGGTTTCTGCTACATGTTCTGAAGGTTCAGGCTTCTTTGCCATCACCGGAAGGTTACCCTGGTAGTTAGACTTTCCTTTCTAGGCTAAGGAGGAGATTGCTTTACACGACGCCTTTCATCTTCCCTAATATGCTCCATATTATCCTCTTGATTTCTTCCATCTGGGCAAATCTTTTGTTGACCTCACCTGAAATCTAAAACCTTTCAAAATAAGCCCTTCCAACTTCTCTCCTCTGATCCAGTGATGGTGGATGTGACTGGGAGGTCAGGAGTCTGAGATTAGTCGTGACCTCACTCGCGGGCTTCGCATTGGCAGGAGGTTAGAGGCTTTGAACTTGGCATCCTGACAAATTGTTATTACTACATACCAAAAATCAGCTCACCCTCGCGCCTGTGGGAGGGTGCGGGGGGAAAGACAGGGAGATGGATTCCTTCAAAGAGCAAAGCCATTCCACACAGCACGACACTGAGACAGGAAGGTTTAACCCAAGAACCCCAAGGTAAAATCTTGACAGACACTAACTCCTAAAATACAGCCCAGAAATGCTCTTAATTGAATCCTAACTGGCTCAGATGATGGGGACAGTGAATAACGCTTCAGCTTTTATTATTAGAGGGTGAGCTGCCAACCTCTCATGAAAACTGAGTAGGGACCAGATTCCTGCACTGAATGACTCTCACATTTTACAAATCCAAGAACAAATAAAGTCAGGCTGACACAAATATTTAGTCTATAGCCCCAGAAGACACGACAAGATCTTCAGGGTCATCTGACTCAGTCCCCTCCGATCAGAGGCAACCGCTTTGACTGGGGATGTTCTCAAAGGTATCAACCTCTGTCTGAAGTGATAAATTTCTCTTTAATTTAATGCTAATCTTCATTATTCTCTATTTTTAGCCTGGAGAAACTAAGCTATTTCGATCTTCTCTATGTCAGACTGCGAGCGTGTGTGTGTGCTCATGTCTGTCAGCTCCCGCATCTGACTCCATGGCCAAGTTCAACCACACTTGGAGGACGTTAGAGGCCAAAGAGGCTTTGCTTGGTATCCCCCAGAGAGCAAGGCTTTATCGCCAGTTGAGCAGAGGAGAGGCAGACCCATAACCACACCGAAGCCAGACAAATTCAACTTGGAAATAGGGTCTGCGTTTTTAACAGCACGGCTGCTAAATGAGAAAAGCTTCAATCGGATTTTGTGTCTTCTTAGGCAACAGAGTCAGTCAGCCTCAAGACACAAATCCAGAGGAAACCTGGCTCCTTTCGATCCAGAACTACCTGTTTCTTAGATTTTAAAGTCACAGTGGGCCATAAGATCATCTATTCTGAGCTCCATATAATATGGACCATAAAATTGCATACTCCAATAAGGAACCCAATAACTTGTGCTTGGCTAAAACCTCTGTTCCAGCAGGCATCTGCTCACAATTTGAAAATATCTGAAGAGGAAGAATCTACTACTTTCATTGGTATTTTGTCTCAACACTTAATCATTCCCACTGTTAAAGCACTGGGCCTCATTTTGAAATGAAATATGTCTGCTTTTAGGTTCCGGCCTTAGACCTGTGATAGACTACAAGGCTCTGTTGCCTCTGGGTGTTTTCTCCTGAGGAGGAACTTCTACCCTTCTTAAGCCTCCTCTTGACCTTCCCTCAGTAAGTGAAGCAGGTGGAGATCTAGCATGAGACTTGTTTTTCCTAGGCTTTTCAAACTTTTTCTGACTTTTCACTTTTTTGGGGGGCCTTTCAAAATAGGCTGACATAGCAATAGCTTGGACAACGCACAAACTAGATTTTTATTGATTCAGTCAATGCACATGAGGGACCCAAGGAGAGAGAAGGGTGAGGGGTGAAGAGGCAAAAATTCAAACAACCCAGGAGTCCTGTTTCTCAGTCTGGTGTGCGCCTCTGAGAGTGTTAAAATGTTCAGGTTGTTTGATAACATCATCTCCTCTCCTAAAATTATTAAGGTAGAAACTAGTCTGACATATTCAGGGCTCACAAGAGGCTTCCACTAAGGATGGGGAAGGGCTGGAGAAGACACAGAAATGATAATGTGATATCCTCATAGCCTCATGAGCATGTCCCAGCAATGGTGGCTCATAGACTTCCCCTTCTGGTGTTCTTCTGGCACAGCCTGGCTGGGTCTCAGCTCTCCTGCTCTAAAGGATGTCTAAATTTAACTGCAGTAGACAGGAGAGCACAGAGGCTATTCTCAGTCAATCTGATGGAGTTCACGAAGGGTGAAAAGCAGACCTTGAATATTTGTGCAGACTGACTTCAGTTCTTAAGGCCCTCACTGCCTGGCCCAGTGGTAACACAGCCCATAAATCTCTCCTCGCATAGTTTTCATTTTTAAGTTCTCCTTTAAAACAGAAATCCTGCATCTGGTGGAAGAATAAGCCAAGTATAACAATGGCTCATGGGGTGTGGTGGTAAAGCAGTTAAGTGTCTCTCTGCGGATGAAGAACCACGTGCTGGAGCCTTCCTCCAGCTTCAGGACACTGACCACCCGCAGCAGCTTCATCCATTCACGTGGCAGATGGGTCACGGGATGGACAAATCAGTATCGGTGCCTTCAGCTGAGGACCAACGACTGGCTTTCAGTGATGACCCCATCTACAGCCCAACCTGTGGGAATGAAGCACTCAATGCCACGGACACCATCCACGTGCAGTTCTCCATCACAGTGACCAGCAGAAAGCGAGCTGAGCCTTAAAAGGGAAAATGGTAAGTCAGAAAAGGAAAATTAGCTAAAATAGATTTTGGGAAGCCCATAAGGCAAGGATGCAGCATGTCCTTCACTTAACACAATGTTTATATTTCCTTGATTTTTATTTTATTTTGCAGAAGTATTGGACGGGAGCGAACAAGGTTGCTGACCTGCAAAATACATGTCTATCTTCACAAGCAAGTTGTTGAGAGGGCAATGTACCTTCACATCTGCAAAGAAAACAGGGACCTACCCCACTCTTTGTGGCTGCCTGATGTTATGGCCTCCCCAGTATATGCCAGAGGAGCTGGGAGTATTTGTGTTGACCTGCAGATGTTTTTTTGGGGTTTTTTTTGATCCTTCTGCACAGCATTACGCTGGAGACTTCTTGGTCATGGGTCTGCTGAGATAAGATACCCGCACGTCTGCCAGACTTAAAGCATGGGAGATCCAAACTGAAGAGAAAATTGGATTTTACGGGACCTAGGCCAACAAACTCTTCTGAGCGCAACGGCACTAATCTGTGTGAAGCGTGTGAAACAGCACTAACAAGGAGAGGAAGAGGGTTTAACCTTTGTTCCAGAAGCCATAAATCACCATCCAGAGGGTGAAAAATGAGTAGCGACTCTACGGCTGTAAAATCCACATGCTATGCTAGGCTGAGAAAACAGCAACATTGGAAGTAGCAAATTTCCAGAGCCCAAAAGGAGCTCAACGGCTTTCAAAAGACATTAAAGTGTCCCCAAAGCCCCTTTGGCAACTTTGGTGAGCCGCTTGATTTTCTTCCCACAGGGAAAGAAAGAGGTAGGTTTTCCCCATTGTGTCCCCATTCCTGTCAACCTAGGGGAAGGCAGAGGCTTCAGCCCAGCTCCTCTCCATGTAGACAAAGCGAGGATCCACTAGGATGTGTATTTGCTCCCATCCTGCACATGTCCAGCCCACCATCATCAGTGCAAAGATGTTTTTTTCCCTGTCTCTTAGTCACAGAGCCATGCTGTCATCTCAGATGTCCCCACCTCTGTTGCCTTTAATGGGGTCCGTGATTTGATGCCATCAGTGGAAGCCACCATGAAAACTCTACCAATATCGATGGAGGTTTTTAAGGTGTCAACAGTGTCAACAAGGTGGTTGACACTGCAATTCCTAGTGTGTTGCTTGAAGCTTGTGGGAGAAAATCAGACCAAGCCTGTGCTGCAGCAGTGGAGGGCTCAGGTAGGTCCCCAGGTTTGATTTTCCAAGGATGGTTTTGGTAGAGTTGCACTTCCCTGAGATAGATGCTCAAGAGAGAAAAGAGTAGAAAAGATAGATGGTGCTTTAAACATTTCAGGGATATTTCACCAGGCTGACAAGAAGGTCTTCACTTCATGAAGCCTCAAAGGCTGGTGAGGACAGTGCCAGAGAAGGAAAGGAGAAGAGGGCAGGGCTGCTGCTGGCATAGGGAAGGAGTGATATAAACATTCCAGCATCACATGCTGGGGCACAGGTCTGGTTTTGCGGCTTTTTCTGTCTCTGGCAGGCTGCTCTTTAGCTGATTGGTACTATCCTTTATTAGGGTTGTTCCTTGAGACAGGGATGAGATAATGCAATGGTTTGTAAATCATTGCACTTCTGAGTCATCCTATATGGAGTTCGCAAAAGATACAAAGGGCTTAAGCTATTCCTGGATGAATGTGCTGTAGAGACATCCAAACTGGGTGCAAAAGGAGCAGACGTTCATTTGCTACTGCAACAAAAAAATATTTAACCATTTAAGGTTTATGCCAGCAACGTGTGCTGGCAGCCCAGAAAGCCCCCCACATCCCGGGCTGCATCCCCAGCAGCGTGGCCAGCAGGGCCAGGGGGGGGATTCTGCCCCTCTGCTCCGCTCTGGGGAGACACCCCCCCACCCAGTGCTGCCTCCAGCTCTGGGGCCTCAGCACAGGAGAGACATGGACCTGTTGGAGCGGGGCCAGAGGAGGCCCCGGAGATGCTGGGAGGGCTGGAGCCCCTCTGCTGGGAGGACAGGCTGAGAGTTGGGTGGGATCAGCTTGGAGAGGAGAAGGCTCCTCAGAGCCCCTTCCAGTCCCTCAAGGGGCTCCAGGAGAGATGGGGAGGGACTCTTGATGAGGGAGGGGAGCCATAGGAGGAAGGGGAAGGGTTTGACACTGGANGTTGGATGGGGATTTGAGCAACTTGGTCTAGTGGAAAGTGTCTCTGCCCATGGCAGGCAGGCTGGAACTCGATGATCTTTAAGGTCCATTCTATGATTCTATGATAATGTCATAAACTGAGACGGTCTCATTTTAACCAGTTGCACTTAGCAAGCCAGTTCCCCGACTGCAGGTGACAGCAGAACATGGCTCTCTCCTGTGCATACTGTTCTGTGACCCTGCCCACTGCGACATGAAAGCTTGTCTCCGTTTCAAGCCCTGGCATGGACATCCCACCAACCACTGCCTCCAACCCAGCTCACGCTCACGTTCTTCCAGCAAGACTCACTGGCACCTCCCCGCACATTTCACAGTATATTTTTATTACTCTGGGCACGT
>VXAK01006934.1:0-35464 GCA_013399435.1 Arenaria interpres | reverse complement strand
TTGGATTTTCCTGGTTTTTCCTCTGTAGGGGAGGGTGGGGGGGGGTTTACTGACTTAAGTTCAGCACAAGACCGTCACCTAGGGCTCTCCCACAGTGAAAAGGGAGAGCTGGGTATCATCGAGGTTAATTAAGCCCATCCTGAGCTGGCCATCTGATATAGTCCTACAACTGCCCTCTGGAAATTCCCTGCTTTTTCCCATGGACCACAGTGAGGGTCCAGCCCACTATGCTTATTTAAAGCCCTTAGATGGCTAAAGTAGACTTGGTGTCCACCAGGGATCCATACTGCGACCAGTACTGCTCAACATCTTCATTAATGACATAGCGGGATTGAGTGCACCCTCGGCAAGCTTGCAGATGGTGTGATTGACGTGTCTGAAGGCTGGGATACCACCCAGAGGAACCTGGACAGGATCGCAAAAATGGCCCTTGTGAATTTCATGAAATTCAACAAGGCCAAGTGCAGGGTCCTGCACCTGTGTTGGGGCAAGCCTCGGTATCAACACAGGCTGGGGGATGAAGGTATGGAGAGCAGCCGTGANGGAAGAAATTCTTGACTGTGAGGGTGGTGAGACACTGGCCCAGGTTGCACAGAGAAGCTGTGGTTGTCCTACCCTTGGAGGTGGTTCAAGGGCAGGTTGGACAGAATTTGAGCAACCTGGTCTGGTGGGAGGTGTCCCTGCCCAGGGCAGGGGGTTGGACTGGATGATCTTTAACTTTCCAACCCAAAGTGTTCTATGGATCTATGACTTGAACCGCAATGTAACCATGTCCATCTGCTTCCTACTGTCCTCAGTGTCCTGAGTGAGCACCTCCACCTTTTTCCACTGTCCTTCACCCTTCTGCTACCAAATGCACTGCCAAGTCCTTGAGCTTAACCCCATTCTAATTGCACATGGGGATTGTCTGAAAATCTCAGTCTTCTTCTCCTCATATCTACGTTGTGGTACACAGTCAATCCTGTCTCCTGCTGTCTCCTTATCCATGGCTCAGCCATGCAGGTTGCATTTCCATGGATGACTTCTCTTTGCCTCATTGATCCAGCACCAGTCCTTGTCTGCAGCAAGATAACAATAAAGGCCACTGTTAATTTATGACAGTCACACAGACTGTGAGTGCACGTACCACTGACTCTTGGCATAGGTAGCTCCTGACACTGTAAAACACATGTAAAATGCAAGCAGATTAACAAATACTTTGGAGATCCGATGTATCCTAAATCTAGATACATCTATTATGAGAACCCACCTGGGGCGCTGCCTCCAGCTCTGGAGTCCTCAGCACAGGAAGGACATGGACCTGTTGGAACGCGTCCAGCAGAGGACCACTAAAATGATCAGAGGGATGGAGCATCTCTCTTATGAGGGCAGACTGAGAGACTTAGGGGTGTTCAGCCTGGAGAAGAGAAGGCTCCAGGGAGACCTTGCAGCCCTTTCCAGTCCCTGAAGGGGCTACAGGAAAGCCTGGGAGGGACTCTTGATCAGGGAGTGGAGTGATAGGATGAGGGGGAACAGTTTTAAATTGAAAGAGGGGAGATGTAGATTAGATATTGGGAAGGAGTTCTTTCCTGTGAGGGTGGTGAGACACTGGCCCAGGTTGCCCAGAGAAGCTGTGGATGTCCCATACCTGGAGGGGTTCAAGGCCAGGCTGGACGGGGCTTTGAGCAACCTGGTCTGGTGGGAGGTGTCCCTGCCCAGGGCAGGGGGGTTGGAACTTGATGGTCTTTAAGGTCCCTTCCAACTCTAACCATTCTGTGATTCTATGATTATTTTTCAAACTTCCCCACCTCCCCACTCCACCCCCCCTCTGGCACCTATTCATAAAAAAAGGGCTTTGGTAGAAGATTTAACTTCCAGTAATGGGCTTAGAGCTATTTTGATTATTGTTCTTCTTCATCCTCCCAATCCCCTTTACCCATCACTTCTCTTTTTCTCCTGCTACTTACCTGCTTTCAACGATCCTGTTGTGTGGGAGCTGAACGCTGGGCTCGCTTGGGGTGTTACAGCTGCCTGGGGGTGAAGGTTGCTCTTAGCAAAAGAGGATTCAGCTTAGGGAAAGGGGTTTTCACCCTCTTTGTTTGGAAACGCTTTCCCAGGAAAAACCAGGTAAGAAGTTCTTCGTAGCAGGGCAATATATTAAAAGATGTGGGGTACTTGCAGTTCGGAAATCTCATCTCCGGTTTGACCCAAAATGTGGTACAGAACCAGAACAAAATACTTACAAAGTATAGATGAGCTCTCCCATTGTACAAATATTTCACAAGGCAAAGGAGGGACAAGTTGGGGAAAGAGCCGGAATACAAGCCAAAGGAACTTATTTCAAGGCATTTGAGAAGCTGTTTGTAAACTTCACTCAAAATTCTTTCTGCGTCCTTACCCTCAGTATCCACCCTGGATACGATCTCCCACTTTGAATTCAGTGCTTCTCACTGGAACGAAGAGTCAGGGAAAGTTTTAAAGTGGAGAGGAGGAGTTTTAAAGTGGAGGACTGCTCAACTGCTGCCAAACTCCTTGACTTCACGCTTCAAGCAAAGCAGCGAGAGGCAAGGTGTCCCTGGAAAGCTGGAGACATCAGCCTCCAGTAAAAATGATCCAGTAAAACCCATTCAGCTCCCTCTCCATCTCTTCCCCTGCCAGCTTTAGGACTGAGCTCCAAAACACACTCCATATGTGGGAAGGGACAGAACTCAACAAACCCATAAAAAGCTGAAACACTGTGACCAGTGCGGCTCATCTTACCAGAAAAATCTTCTAGAATAGGCACTTAAACATCTCAGTTGACTTTACGCCAGCAAAATGAACATTGCCAAGGCCCATTCCCTGGCCTGACGGCCAGATGAGATGGAAGGGTCTGTACCTTCATCATTAATCTCTATTGCTTTCCAGAACAGGTTGGTCGGTCACATCCATCCTCGTCACCGGGAACGCTCTCTGAACCATGCAACTACAAGACTCTTTGGGACTGACCAAAACTGTTCCAGGGACTATGCATAAAATTTAGCCATGCGGCCAGCTGAGACCTGTGCCAGTTATTAGTACGGATGTAGTCAGAGAGTTTAATTTGCTCGCAAGAGCAATGGTGTCACAACCTCCTCAGTGAACACTGGCCAAGCACGGTCCAACCTTGCCCCATGAGCGAGGATCAAGGGTTCAGATGCAGCTCAGGAGGACACCTGGAAGCAAAGAGAGGCCAAGACTGAAACGAAAACCTAATCAGCTACATTATTTATGAGGAGGAGAAGGAAGACGGTAGAAACAAACAAAGAACTCAGTCTCACCTCGTTTTTCCTTTATATTGTGTTTATGACCTTTGCTGTGCAACTGGTACCGTCAATAAACCAGCGTGGGATAATTGCTGGAGGTGACTTAGAAACTGAAGCTGTACTCACGTTTTAAGAAAAGGTACGGTGTGGAATAAACTTCCAGGGTGGAGTCAAATTCCTTTACCCTTTAACGCAACAACCTGGCATTCAACTACCCTGCACAAAGCCTATTCAACATCTGCCTGGAGTCAGCGGGAGCGACAGCAGCTCCCGGATGGATGAGCTGATAGGGACTAGAAAAAGAGAGTGTCACACCCCCATTTGGGTTCCAGCTCTTCTCTCTGCTCTAATTTAATGAAGTCATGAGCCAATTTGGTTTCTTCATACCTGTGGCTGTAACATGCTGTCTCCATCTACGATCAAAGCAGTCCAGGCACCACAGGTTTTGGAGCATGTCGTAAGAACCACTGAATGAAAGTCAATGACCCATGTGATGAATCAGCTCAAACTAGATAATTAAGCCAGACTTCAAATCATCCAGACTTCAAATAGAGGAAAATGTCCCCATGTAACTCCTTTTAAGTGCTAAGGTCATTATCAGTTCTCTGTGACAAATCACGGATAATGCCATTAATTTCAGTGGATGCAATCACAAGTTTAAGGCGGGGGGGTTTGTATGATACTTCATTACTTGATTCCTGGAAATAGTAATCCTGGAAACACCAGAGCAAGACTTGAAGATATAATTTTACCAGCTTTCTTCTTCAGTGTGCCACAGGAGCCCATGCAGTTCAGTGCCACCTCTGTCCCCCAGGACTTCTCAGGCATTTAAATGTCACAACCTCTTCTGGTCAATATTGCTATTCTGCGCTTAAAGATGGTCAAACCGAGGAAAAGAGATGCTGAGTGTGTTACTTTACCCCCAGAGCAGGAAAGCATCCCTCTGTGATTCAGAACAGTACTCTACTATGGCAAGGTTTACTGCTGACCTGAATCTTAACAAAGAAAGCAAACAGAATAAATGAGGAAAGGAGGATTTTCACACATTAGCGTTAGAAGCCAAGGCCAGGCTGGATGGGGCTTTGAGCAACCTGGTCTGGTGGGAGGTGTCCCTGACCTTGGCAGGGGGGTTGGAACTTGAGGATCTTTAAGGTCCCTTCCAACCTGAACCATTCTATGACTCTATAAGCAGCTTTTTCATTAGTGCGAGCAGGTAAAGAGAGGAAAGAGCTGCAAATCCTCCCATTCCTGTGTCTGTTATTTGGAGATGCCGTATCAAACTCAGAGACCAACCCACACTCTGGATCCCACCTTCTCTTCCTGCAGTTACTGGTTTTAAGCTCAGACTGAGTGCTCTGTCACGCGAGTCCAGAAGATACGTTGACAACATTTGCCAGTCCCAACATTTATATCATATAGTTATTTGTCAAAGCCCCACCTATCCCGTGCAGCACTTCCTTTCTGATAATTGCTACTGAGATACAGAGCTAAATAATGGAAAGGGGAGAAAACTCTCTAATTCTCACCATTATCTTGAGGGTAGCCTGTTAAAACATGAACTCTCTTGATATTTTCTTCCAAGCTCCTCCCCTGAGATATGCCTCTGAGCATCCCTGGAATTTCCTTGCACTCCAGCACTGCCCTGAGCTGTCGTGGGAACACAGTGAAATTGGGAAGGTGTCCTTTGGTGTTGAAAGCTTCTCGGTTTTGCCAGGAATGAATGGGAACACAGAGTGGTGAGCTGCAAAAAGGAAAAGCGTTGAAGATTTTTTTTGAAGTCTTGCTAAGTTTATCTCTTCATTGTAATGGCGAAGAGATTATAACCCTGAGACTCCACGTTCCCCCCACAAAGCCTATCCAGGACATGCTTATGTCTGTCCAAGAGGGGAGATGGTCTCTCAGGGCAGGGACTAGTCCCTGCAGTGATAGCAATGTCAAAAAGCTATTTTGGACCAGGTTTCAACCTCAGGCAAATGACAGAGGCCTCCACTGAGATTGCTAAAGTCACAAGTGCAAAATATCAGCATTAAATGCCAGGCTTGTTCCTGCTTGGGTTGTCAGAAACCTCAGGCACAGGATTGCTGTAGCATGAAGGACCATACAACCCACTGGGGCCATCGCTTCTACCTTAACCTCTAAGCTGCTACTCTTTAGACCCTTTACATCTTAAGACCTGTAGTGTCAGAGTCACTACAGCCTCCAGCATCTCCGTCTCATGAATGTTCACCGACCCTCAGTACGAGCTGCCAGTCACCGGGGGCAATCCTGCAGCCACGGCCAAAGGATGCACTAAGCCTGTCCACTTTGCTGTGAGCCAGCAGAAGACAACCAGCTCTCTTTCAGAAGACACACAGACACTGCTGTCATGCTTTTATCCAGTCCTGGCTCTCAGATTGCACAGTTCAGGCACCATCTGACAACTGAGGTTTCCAACCTCAAGCCACCTCATATTTTGGAGTAGAGGAGCTTTGAGTCAATATCTGCATGTGACAGTACAGGTTGTTCCCTCCCATCATCCTCATGTCTGTCATATGTGCAGTGGCAGCCCAGAAAGCCCCCCACACTCTGGGCTGCATCAAAAGAAGTGTGGCCAGCGGGGCAAGGGAGGTGATTCTCCCCCTTTATTCTGCTCTGGGGAGACCCCACCTGGAGTACTGCATCCAGCTCTGGAGTCCTCAACACAGGAAGGACATGGACCTGTTGAAATGAGTCCAGAGGAGGCCACGAAGATGCTGCGAGGGCTGGAGCCCCTCTGCTGTGAGGATAGGCAGAGAGAGTTGGGGGGGGCTCAGCCTGGAAAAGAGAAGGCTCTGGGGGAGCCCTTAGAGCCCCTTCCAGTTCCTCAAGGGGCTCCAGGAGAGATGGGAAGGGACTCCTGATCAGAGAAAGGAGTGATAGGACAAGGGGTAATGGTTTTAAACTGAAAGAAGGGAGATTTACATGTGATCTCTGGAAGAAATTCTTTCCTGAGAGGGTGGTGAGACCCTGGCCCAGGTTGCCCGGAGAAGCTATGACTGTCCCATCCCTAGAGGTGTTCAAGGCCAGGTTGGATGGGGCTTTGACAACCTGGTCTGTTGGGAGGTGTCCCTGCCCATGGTAGGGGGTTGGAACTGGATGGTCTTTAAGGTCCCTTCCAACCCAAACCATTCTATTGATTCTGTGATTAGCACCTGTCGAAATGTTGCCTTGCTCAGACACCCTGAGGTCTACACAATGTCCCACAGCCCTTTGTGCTGGCCCCAGGGTGCTTTCAAGGAACCACTGCTCTTCATCCACAGCACTCCTAGGTGCGTATGAGATCCAAGAAGAACAAACCCCCTGGAAATAAACAATGAGACCATCAGGGAGATGGGAAGGGGATGAGAATGAAAATATCAGTGTAGGCAACCAGTACTCTGAAATAGGAGCAACGATGGATGACAGCAAGTCTCTTGAAAAAAGGGAGATAGCTGAGAAAGCTCTTGCAGACTCTCATCTTTGTGTTAAACAGAAGATATTATTAATCAGAAACAAACCCCTAGGAACTAAAGTCGCAAGTAGGTTTTTGTCACAGCTTGCTTTCCACCTGGGTCTCTGCTGGTCACCAGGGAAAGCGGCTCATCCAGCGCACCGTAAAGTCAGCAGAGACATCTAGTGGCAAAAATAACACAAAAATAGGCAGGGGACTATAGTGGAGTGCTTTGCTGCATCTTACAGACAGCTCGATTATCACCGGCTTTCTAATACACATAAAAAGGACTGGTTGAGAGCTCGAGGCTGTATTTTTAACTGATCTGTTGAAAAACGTATTGCAACGATGCTTTCCTAAATCTCCCAAACCCCAGCTTTATGGAGATAAAACACCTCCATAACGACTGTGCTTCCTCAGCCTCCCAGGACGTTGTTCACCCTGACTCTCTCTTGCTTTTTTTGAGGAGCTGGAGATATCGGTATCACGTCTGGTTCTGGTTATGGTTTTTTTGCTCATGTGTGAAGGTTTCTGTATGCCACTGCTGCTGGGCTGATTGATGCGATCTTGTTATACAGCTCAGAAGAAATTTTTTTTCCATCTGTTCGTTACAAATATGTTTTTTGTTAAGGGCTTTTCGGATTTTGGCTTTGATGGCACTGGGTTTTGTTTAAAGACTCGCATTACCTATTATGTTGAACATCTTTGTGCAGCTGTTCCACTTAGTCCAAGTCTGTTCTTCACTGGACACAAACCAGCCACGATTCAGGTTTGGCAGCTGCTTAAAAAATAAAAAATCAAAAATCAACCTTTAAGAATGTAACAAAGCAATGGCAAAATTCAATTTCTTAGTGGAGCAGGTAATACTGCCAATTTACCTGCAGTGAAAATCCGGCTTTATCTTCCTCAAAGCCTGTAGTCCTTGCTCTGGGTCTGTTCCACAGTCACAGACAATAGATTAAAACCTAACACTGCAAATGAAAGATGACAGATGTGCACACATCTGCCAGTCTAGGTGGAAACTTTTACTTTTATAATGACTTCGCAGGGTTTACGTACATCTCATGGAAGACATTTGGCCAACAACGGGAGATCATGGTTGCGACAACAAGACGGTTGCTCGGGCAAGAGAAGGATGTGGCCCAGATTTTAATGGGTACTTAGCAATGTTCAGTACTGCAACACCTCAAGGACTTACAGGAATGTTGGAGTGCAAGGACCTGATGGTAAGCAATCAAGAGCTAAAGAGAGCAACCTAGAATCCTGCTTAACAAATCTCAGTTCATCACCTGGGCTGTGGTACCCAACTACCGTGTGGTCCTACCCTGACCCTCTTGCAGCGTTAAATATTTCAGGCTCTTACATGAGTACATCAGTTTGGAAAAACAATTTTAGGCTCTGAAGCCAATTAGGCATTGCAAAGAGAAACACCGAAACGCCCAACCACTCGCTGGTTGGGCCGAAGAGACATTTAGGGATCTTCAGAGAAGGTGGGAGCAGATATTTGACGTGATTCCATACCAGCTGTGGAACATTAACAGCTTTAGAGGATTCACTGGAAAATGAAGGCAATACCGTTTTTTGAGTTACCCTTCCAACTTTGGCAGCAAATTTTTTTTGGGTGCTGATTGTTTTCTTGGCAGATTCCTTACACTTTTTAAGTTGCAAAGAAAGGCACCGCTTTTACCAGTCACGTCTGCATCAAATCCATTAAGCAAATGATGTAAGACCATTTTTAAATCATTGTGCTTGAAGGTGCTCTGTTGAACACCTTGATCCCCTCACTGTCATTTCTCCCCCTCTCCTTTGACTTGTCACATCCAGTAGAGAATGTCTCCTCTATCTCCAACTGAAGAATAGGAGACACAAAAAAGTCTGCTAAGCATTGGACGTCCTGGGAAAAGAGGACCACCTCTCACAGGGAGGTTCACCCAAAATTAATCTGGGGAGGATGTTCACCTCTGGAAGGGGTTGCTCTTGTCCCCTCTCCTGACCTCCTGTGCAGCATAGACCGCAAGGCCCCTGCACACAGAGCAGCAAAGAGCATCGACTCTCCTGAAGTCCCCAAACTTGCAACCATGAGGCAGGGCTACTGCTGGAAGGAGCTACAGATGAGTAGATGATGTCTCCACTGATAAATCTGCAGCCAGCTGGAGTACCACCTTACAGAAAAATATCTAATTTAACTCTGAAGCCTTCACAGAATCAGATGGGGTTGGAAGGAACCTCTGGAGATCATCTAGTCCAACCTTCTGCCAGAGCAGGTCCACCCAGAGCAGGTTGCATAGGAACGTGACCAGGCGGGGTTTTAATGTCTCCAGAGAAGAAGACTCCACCACCTCTCTGGGCAGCCTCTTCCAGGGCTCTGCCACCCTCAAAGTAAAAAAGTTCCTCCTCATGTTTAGGTGGAACTTCTTATATTAAAATTTGTGCCTATTTCCTCTTGTCCTGTCCCTGGGCACCAATGAAGAAAGACTGGCCCATCCTCTTGACACCCACCCTTTAAGTATTACAGGTGTTGATCAGATCCACCCTCAGTCTTCTCTTCTCTAGACTAAAAAGTCCCAAGTCCCTCAGCCTCTCCTCATAAGAGAGATGCTCCAGGCCTCTCATTATCTTTGTAGCCCTTCACATGATGAAGAATCCACACTGCCTTCTAGTGACCTGCTCTAGTGCTAATTATTCACCCTGTTGAAAACAACCTTCCTCCAGCCTGAACATTGCTTCCTTCCTCATCAATTCTCTGTCCCCATCCAAGCCTGATAACTCCAGCAGTCCTCTTCTGTAGGCAGGCAGTAATCCAAGAAGAGGAGGGCAACCATTGTCTCTTTAGTTCAGACACACTTTAATATTAGCAGCTACATGTCTTCTAGTAAATATGATGATTCAGGGACTGTTTTTTGGGCTGGAAGACCCTTTGCACAGCACTGCCCACATCCACACACCCAAATACTCACCAAAATATGGTGGCCTCAACCATGTCACCTGCTGAGAGTGACCCAAGTTTTGTGCTCTCCCTGGAAACTGCTGGAGAGCACGGCCAAAACCACGCCAGGGAACGAGCACAACCACACAACCTGGACTATCTCAGGACAGTAGATGGGTCCATGCCTTGGTCCCGGCTAGTTCCAGTACTCTTCAAAGGACAGATTAGCTGTATAAGGATAAAAACACTATCCAGAACCGTAATCAGTTAATTAAGCATAAGGGAGGCTATAAATGCCTATGGCTTAGTGTGTGGCTAAACCTTCAGCTACCAGGGAGAAGGAAGGGGCCAGGAGAAAGCTTTTCCTTCAGACATCTCACCTCATAATACATCCTAAAGAGACTTTTGAGCAGTTTTCCCCGTGGTGCTGGGTCTGGCCAGCATCTGCAGCAAGATACTGAGCTGCAGTTTTACACAGAATTGGCAATTTCGGTGACGCTGCGAACCAAGGACGTCCATCGTCTCCCAGAAGAAAAACAATGGTGGAGTTGTCCAGTCTCTTCTCTTTGGGGAAGAGGGAAGATAAACTAAAAGTCACTACTTAGCTCGCAGAACTGGGAAGATCTCTTCTTCTCTGTACTATTGCTGTAATGTAGGAACCAGTGAATGTGGCTCGTCACTTGATACTTCATTTCAGTCCAACCCTGAAGAGCTCAAATCCGCAACAGACCAAACCCTAAATACTTCCTCAGGACAGACTTGGCTGCTGTTCCCAGGAACCTCTTCCTTCTCTTCTCTCGTCATTATTGGACTCGCTCTCGCAGCGTCAACCCACGAGGTGGAGGGAAACGCTTGGCCAAGCAGTGGGAGACGACTCATAGGTTTTACAAGGCTCCTTGGCATCAATTCCAGCTCCCAAATTATTTCTTTTCACTGTTTAAATAATACAAAAAGTCAGTCCAAAAAGACAGGCCATCTGCGTGGGAGATTCAGGGCAATCTCTGGACGTTCAAAATCAGGCCATTTGTCTAAATATTTAGATATGAGCACCGAAGCATCATATCACTTACTGAGAGGTAAGGACAAAATTTATTCCAATTTTTAACCTAGTAAATATAATTATTACAATCTTTAAGCCCCTTTGATGGTGTCTCAGTGCCACAGCTTCTCAGAATGGCTGGAGTGCTGAGAAATCTGAAATGATGTGAAAGAAGACGTTCGAACGGCACCTGATTTCAAAGGCGCCGGCCATGAGCATCCTGCCAGCAAGCTTTTTGGGGCACAGGGCTGTAAATTAACCTGAGGCATTCGTGGTAGCCAGTCTCATTAGAAAATCTGGACGCCTTTGCCGGTGACAGATGCTCTCCTTCCTGGCTTGCCTTGCATATCCCTACTGCTCCTGAGCTCATTTAGATTAACGCAAAGAAGAAGGTGAATATATTTAAACGCAGGTGGCTCCCTGTGGTAGGCAGACAACCCCATAGGGCCACGCTGGAGGCCGCCAAGCAGGAATTTAGCCTTGTCTCTGTTTGCACAGAAGGACCTCAGCGACTTGGAAAGCACAGAAGAAGGAAATGTTTTCTCCATGACACACTGTGGGCTGCCTACAATCAGCATCCTTCCTCGGCAGCTGGGCTTGATAAATGCTGTCAGCAGCCTGGGAGACCTGTTGAGCTCCCAGTGTCAAGAACGACCCCGAAGCAATCAGACAAGGACAAACATCCCTACGCCAGGATCGCTCCGGTCACGCTAGAACGAGTCCTTACACGACTGGACTGGAAGACTGAAACCTTCGGAATAAATTCAGTTTGAGCTCCTTATTGGGAATAATCAAGTTTACTAATCTAGTCTTCCCTAAGTTGTCCAATCCCATTATAAGTATCACATTTAAAACCTGAAAGAATCCTAATATATCATAATATACTCTCCGCCCTGGTGAGGCCCCATCTGGAGCTCTGTGTCCAGTTCTGGGCTCCCCAGTTCCAGAAGGACAGGGAACTGCTGGAGAGGGGACAGCAGAGGAACACAAAGATGATGAGGGGCCTGGAGCATCTCTCTGATGAGGAAAGGCTGAGGGACTTGGGTCTTTTTAATCTGGAGAAGAGAAGACTGATGGGAGATCTGATCAATGCTTATAAATAAATAAACGGTGGGAGTCAGGCGGATGGGGCCAGTCTTTTTTCAGTGCTGCCCAGTGAATGGACAAGGGGTAATAGGCATAAACTTGAACTTAGGAGGTTTCATCTAAACATGAGGAGGAACTTCTTTCCTGTCAGGGCGGCAGGGCCCTGGATCAGGAGACGTTCAAAACCCACCTGGACAAGTTCCTATGCAACCTGCTCTGGGTGGACCTGCTTTGGCAGGGGGGTTGGATGAGATGATCTCCAGAGGTCCCTTCCAACCCCATATCATTCTGTGATTCTGTGATTCTAGGCCTTTGCAGTAGAAAAGAGTAAATTAATTACCCTGTATGTCTGCTAGAATACACTGAGTTGCCGACAGAAATGGCATGAACAGCTCTGCGTGCTCTGACATATGCTTTTCTTTGACTTGATATTTTTAGCCCGGTTTCTGCTGAAAGAAAAAGGATTTGAAAACCCCTGTAATTGTGCTGGGGTATTTATGTAAGCTTATCAAGCCTTCCACTAGTACCTTAGAACTAACTGGGCAATTTCACACAAATACGGAGAAGGAGATGGGTCTTGCAGAGCCTCAAGAGACAGTGACCCTTAATCTCCCCTCGCCATAGGAAACAGATGGATGTGGGCTCACCCTTTATCAGACATCAGAGAATCCACACCGGTGAGCTCCCCTTCGAGACACAAATCAAGATGAAATGAAGCTTCTTTGGCTCTGTTAATCCCAAAACTACTCCAATTCTTCTCTTCAGCAGAGCGAGGCGATGCCATGCCTGCTCCTTGCACTTCTCCGAGAGACAGAAAAAAGGCCACATCACACATCTCCTCTGCACTCTTTCCCGTGATATATGTTTTTTTTTTTAAAATCACTGGGTTTCCAGGTCGACACCAGGTCGACGTTTCCACTGCCTTGGGACATTTGGAACAAATTTAGCTTTCAATATTACCGCATTCAGGCAGCATAAAGCAGTACCTTAGAGGTGCTGCCGGACACACAAGACTCTTTCCAGTATTCCCATCATTTACAAAGACCCACGTTAAGGCAGGGGGGGACCTGAGCCTTCCTTTTGAACCAAAGCTTAAAAGCAGTTTGTTTTGGCCTCCTTTAGAGCTGCAGGCCAAGTGAACTATGGCCATTTGTTCTGAAACCATAAATCTCACCCGCTATAAAGTGGTTTCCTAATCCTTTTATTTTACAGGACACACATTTTCTCAGTGAGCCGTGCCCCTTCTTAGCTGTGATTTCGGAGAAATCTGCACGAGGAAACCATTCCAGCCTTCGGAGCTGGATTTCTCCAGCTGTTGCATTTTCCTTATTTTCTGGGCTGTCTGCTTGCACAAATTAGGTGCTCCGACCTGTCTCAACCACCCTGTAGAAGGAAAATAAATGGAGCACCACAATAAAGTTGAAGTTGGAGCCAAATGAAAACTTGTGGAAATTCACTTCACAAATCGTTCTCCTTAAAAAAAAAAAGAATGAGAAACAAAGGATTTTGAACAAACAAAAGAAGAAAAAAAGAGGGACACACATCTGAGCAAACAGATTTTGAGGTCTGTGGACCATCCTTCCAGCGGGCAGGATCAAAGTGACTCTGCTGGAATGCATTATGGAAAAAGTCACATGTAAATTGGGATCCTGGCGGTTTAAGAGACAAAAAGAAACCAGGGGAGGGCTCTGCTGGAGTTCCCCGTGACCATTCCTACTGTAACATCCTGTACTTCAACATCTAACTCCTGTTGAGAAGGCAATGGGGAAATAAATCTAGAAGGAACAGCACAAACCACATATGACCTTCTCTCCTTCAGTCCTTCCATGTCCTCCTGCTGTGATGCCTCCTCTCCTACACAGCAGCAGAGTGCTGGATCTGCTCTCCCACGCAGAGATGATGCAAGGCAGGGGATGGCATCCTGCTTGGCTGAAGGAAACCTCTTCCAGAAGACATCTCCTTCAGTGGCAGCTTAGCAGCCGTCACTCATGCTTTGCACGGGCCTGAACCTGCTGGTCTCTGCCATATCCATTGCACGATGTCATACCTTCATGAGGTGGTTGGATATGCGGCTGGAGACAGGAGTCTCAACTCATTTGTGAGACCTGTAGGACCTCCTCCTAGGGACAGAGAGTCAAGGAGGGTAAGAGATGTCTCCATGGCAGTGAAAGGGAGCTGGTACCCTCTGGGTGAACCTCTCCTCCTTCACAGGTGGAGGACATCAGGATGGATGGGTAGATCATGCCCGATCTCTGCTTGCACAGGGAGAGGGAGCCAAGCTCTGCAAGTTCTCTAAGGAGCAGCCAAGGTAACATCAGCACGTATTAAGAACTGGCAACCAACTAATATCACAAATGAGCATTTGAACATCATTTTTATGTATTAGACACAAGTACAGCAAAGGGCCGAGAGCACAGAAAAATTTCAACCTTAGTTCTGCTGAGCTTGTACTGAATCATAAACGTGGGATAACTTTCCCGAACAACTTTTCACGACTTCACTGCAGCACCTGGAAAGTCTGTTCTGAAACACGCCGACCTCAAGGACTCCGGGAAATTTGCACAGAGGCAATAATTTTGCATTTACCTCGGATCTCACCTGTGTGAAAAAAGAAGTTTATTTGCCTACTTTGCATTCCTGGTGAGAAATCGTTACTGCCATCTTTTTTTTTTTTCCCTATTATATGGGTTTGCTTCTTGTTCTTTGCTCTTTTTTTTTTTTTTAATACAGGAAGGAAATGCAAGAACGTCACGTCTAAGACGACTGCTCTGTGGTACGACATATATTCTTATTTCACGTGGAAAAGGAATGCCAGGCTGTTCAGATACCAGAAATGTTCTCCCTCTCACCCTGCTGCAGTAACGCTTGTTACCTGTCTATATAAAAGTAAGCAAAAAAAGCCCCAACTCTAGAGAAAAGATTGGCTCACTGCTCCGCTGCGCACTCCCTTTAATTACTTGAGCAATCTAGTAATGGCAAAAGCCAAACAAAACAAAAGGAAGATTTAATTTGTCTTTATCTATCATGAAAATGAATTGGATTGGGGTGGAAGAGACATATTGGGGAAAAAAAAGTTTGGGGGTTGGATTAGATGATCTCCAGAGGTCCCTTCTGACCCCATATCATTCTGTGGTATGATTTTATATAGTATTCACCCCATTTTTTTCAATTGAACCTTTCTGTAAACTGGGGAAATGATCTGTGAATCATTTCTGTTTCCCTGCATGGGTCATTCAGGATGAACGAAACTCTGTTTTTAAGATTAAATACTTTATTTTTATGATATCCAACCACACACATTTGTCTTAATTTGGCTTTAATTTAATCTTGAGAGGACTACAACTTTATAAAACTACGTTTCACCTTAGGTTATGACTGTTTACTTAAAAAGATAGCTTTTTAAAATTATTATTCTGGATTATTATCGAATTAGAAATACCAATTATTTTATAGCTCTGTTCCCAAATTCTTTCCCAGCCCAGCAGAAGTGGTTACTCTGTCAAGGCTATGATATATTCAAGCATCTCTAAAAAACACAATTCTAAAACTGCATACTCATAGCTCTTTATGCCTTTAGAACATGGAAACATCTACTGTGAAGCAGCCCTGGGACAAGCAAGGAATGCGGGACACATTTTTATCTGACCTAGCACAGCTCTGACATGTAATGAGATATTACCAAACTGTCTGTTAATTAAAACCCTAGTGGAGCTCCACTCAGCTCAGGGAAAGTATCACAATACTTCAGGAAATACTGATTTGCTGGGAATGAAGAAGTTACTGTATTAATTTCTTGTAATTAGATGAACACGGGAGGTAGGTTTCTGAGTCAGCTGTGGATATTTAATATTTCGAATAGACGTTACCCACCTGTGCTCCTTCCCCAACACTCACCTTCTGGTCTCCAACCTGTTCCCACCTTCCTTTCTGTACATACTCAGTCTCCAGGCACGAGCGTCAGGGAGAAGAGGGACAAGTGAAGTGGAAGCGCTCATAAATTGCTGTCACTTCAAGAGGAGACAGCGCTGTTATGGAAGAAGATGCTCAAATAACCAAAAACACATGGAATGATTTTCTAAGCTTCTTCCTCTGACGTTGATCCTTCCTTGTCCACTGCTGACAAAGCGTGAATCCAAATTGATAGTGATGTTAGGAACACTCTTCTTTGGCTTTTATGAGTACCATGGACTGTACATTCATTTACCCCAAACTAACTCGCCCCTGCTACCCCTTCTCTTTAAGCATCCTTTGCCTTGTTTCCGCTGCCCCTCCTCACGTCACATCTGTAAGTCTCCTGGGCTACAGACATTGTTTCATAGCACCAAGCAGGGCTTTGGGACATCTTGATAAAGTGTCCTTATTCACTGCAAATTTTTCATGTAACAAGATGGAGGTCAGAGTCACTTCAGATATCCGGTAACTGCGCCTTATATCCCAGAGATTTTATGAAAATAAATCTATTTATGAAAATAAATAGATTTTCTGAAGATAAATAGATCAATGACATAGAAAATATTCCAGAAATGAGGGTCATATGAATATCCACAATTATATCTACACGGTCTTTTGAACGCAAAAGAGAGTCCATCTGTGTCCCTAGCCAACCAGGAATCCTGGAACCATCTCCTCATCTGCAGGAGGGTATGTTGGTCCTGCCTTCAACTGCAGGTTCCTGGTTCCCAGTCTGCTTGGAGCACAAGGCGAAGTCCACCTGGAAAGACCAGAGACCTGCACAACATCCAAGCAGGCCACAGTCAGCAAGATTTACCATTCATGTAGAGTAGCAGGGAGTGGAAAATGATGATACCGATCAACATTTTAAAAGCTGAGAGTCAGTGCAGAGAAGATATAGAAGTGCAAACAGCAAAGTGTGTGGATCCACATGACCTGATCCAACTGTATGGATCCATACAGTCTGGTATCTAACCCAAGTTCCTTATTGCTAGGGCACCTTCCACTAAGCATGCTCAGCGGTTGACTGCCTGTGTGACCACCACATCTCATGGCATTCTTGATCTGGGGAAAGAAACAGCAGAAAAGCTGCAACTTTTTAGCCATCCGTGTTGGCTTGCTATGTACGGAGAAGGCTCTGGGAGGAACTTACAGCAGCCTTCTGGTATCTGAAGGGGGTCTACAAGAAAGCTGGAGAGGGACTCTTTACAAGAGCATGTAGTGATAGGATGAGGGGTAATGGCTCCAATCCAGAAAAGGGGAGATTTAGATTAGATATCAGGAAGAAATTTTTCACTATGAGGGTGATAAGGCCCTGGCCCAGGTTGCCCAGAGAAGCTGTGGCTGCCCCATCCCTGGAGGTGTTCAAGGCCAGGCTGGATGGGGCTTTGAGCAACCTGGTCTGGTGGGAGGGGTCCCTGCCCATGGAAGGGGGGTTGGGACTGGATGATCTTTAAGGTGCCTTCCAACCCAAACCATTCTATGATTCTAATTTAATCAGCAGGTAATGACTGTCCCAACAAGCTGGTCATCCCAAGACAGAGTAAGCAGAATAATTAGCTGTTCCAAGCACATCCTGACTATACAGTCAGCGGGCAAAGCATCCCTTGGGGGTTAGGATATTTAGGATCATAGATTACTGATTAATTCATAATACAGTAGTAAGGGCCATTCCAGCACTCACACCAGAGGGGACACTTAGGGGACACTCCAGTGTAAAGTTCAGAAACTTTTCTCATCAGTTTGAGCTGTTTTGAGTTCACCTTTTTGCCGAGGACTATAAGTGTAGTTCGCTTGGCTGGGCTGCCTGCATAGACAAGGTTACAGAAGAAAAGCACAAATCTTTATTTAACATTTCAAGAATGCTGATATTTGAATAAAAGTGAAGAGGAACATGCTGCTTTTCTACAAGTGGGATCCATAAAAGCAGCATTTCAGGATAGGAGGCAGAAACAGGAGGCTTGCTGAGAAAATGGATGCATTGGTTTGTTTAAACTGTAAAACTAACTTGATACATCTTGCAAATATGGCCTGGTCAGAATAGAAAACAGTCTCGTAAAGATCAGAAGCAATGACTAACACCTGAACGGGAATTGAGAAGAGAATGCAACTTTTTAGACCAAAAAAATTAAATAAATAATGGGGGACTATTGGCTTGAATTTGGGAAGGGGAAAGTAAATGGAGTAAAGTAGAAAAAAAATACAGTGTGTGTAATATTTAATAGCAGAAATGGAACACAGTGGGGGTTTTCTCTTCTCCAAATCGCAATTAAAATGAGGGGATGCATCAAAAGGGGAAAAGTTTTAAGTTGTTTCGAAAGATTTCATTGTTGCAGGATCTACTGAAAGCCACCCCGGGAATGCGATCTGCCCGAGGCAGCCCCACTGCTCTACTCAGGCACTGAGTTTTCTTCCTAAATGGAGATTTCCAAAAATCTGTGCTTTTTCCTGCCTTTAATTGATCACGCACAGCCTGACACCGCGTTAAAGCTCTTTTCCATACAGCTAAACACTTTCGAAAAAAGAAAAAAAAAATCACAGCCTTTCAATGCACCTCCAGTCAAAAAAATATGAACTATGCAAGAACATTGACTTTTGACAAGCGTGACCTCGGAGGACAGCAGGTGAGGTACAAAGCTACAAGCCACACGGGGCAGAAAAATAAGCACCCAGCCCTGGAAAGACGTGTCCTTCTTGCAGCTCTTTCCCTATCGGCACCGGGAGAAGAGCCCACGTAGCAGCGAGGTGTGCAGTAGCTTATGCACACCTCGGGGAAGCAAATAGCGCAGAAAATGATTGCATCTGCATTTTCAGCATATTTTTTTCCCTCCTTGAAGAGTCTCCCAGGAGCAATGGCGCGCTCTCAGATGGAAAACTCTGTTGTCCCGCCTGAAAGGCGCAAAGACTTGGGATTAGAGCAGCGAATCTGTTCCGCTATCCCCGTTGTTCGAATAAGAATGTGGAATAGTCTGGAAAAAACAGGAATACCTGATGTCAAACTGTACGCATTACAAGTACTTTCCAAATCCAGCTTTTGTAATAACGCAGAAGGGCGCCTTTACACGTGCCAAAACCCCCAGGTTTCTCAATAAACACATCTTCTGCAGCAGCAATACACTTACGGGATTAAAGTTTATAAGAACTGCTACAGGGAGAGAGCTCTGCTCGCCTGCCAAGCAGGAATTCCTTCAAGCTTTTTGCCGTCTCTACAGACACAGAACAGGGTACCTCATGCAGGACATTGATTTGGAAGACCTAGTTTTGTAGTGTGTCCAGTTCTGGGCTCCCTAGTTCCAGAAGGACAGGGAACTGCTGGAGAGGGGACAGCAGAGGGCTACAAAGATGATGAGGGGCTTGGAGCATCTCTCTGCTGAGGAAAGGCTGAGGGACTTGGGGCTTTTTAGTCTGGAGAAGAGAAGGCTGAGGGGGGATCCGATCAACACCTATAAATCCTTAAAGGGTGGGTGCCAGGAGGATGGGGCCAGTCTTTTCTCAGTGGTGCCCAGTGAGAGGAGAACAGGTAACAGGCACAACTTTGAACAGAGGAAGTTCCACCCAAAAATGAGAAGGAACTTCTTTTCTTTGAGGGACGCAGAGCCTTGGAAGAGGCTGCACAGAGAGGCGGTGGAGTCTCCTTCTCTGGAGACATTCAAAACCTGCCTGTGCAACCTGCTCTGGGTGGACCTGCTTTGGCAGGGGTGGGGGGGAAGTTGGACTAGATGATCTCCAGAGGTCCCTTCCAACTCCTACCATTCTGTGATCCTGTGATGTTGAGATGTCTTAAAGACCATGCTCGGTTGCAGACTTCCACTTAATGTTTTCAGAGTGGAGGGGAAACTATCTGATGATTAGCATGTCTTCAGGCCGATATATTTTGTTCACCTAACAGTTGTGTGCTGGGATGGCAGGGGAGACAGTCCAGGAGGAGCTGCGTACGGTGGGGAGAACATCTCCCAGGAATCAGCCTTCCCCTCTGGGCATGCTGCTTCTAAATCATTTGACGTAGATCAAACTGGGCAAAGTTGACATCTGCAAGACAAACAAGTAACTTCATCTGGCTTTGCATATTTTACACACACACATATATATGCACACATGCAAAAAAAATGAACCAAAAAGTGACTTAGAAGCACTTCACTCAGGCAAAGAGAAGTTCTCCAGGGTGCAAAGACTCTTTCTTCAGGGAGGTTCCTGGCACTCGTGGCTTTCCGTCACTTTTTTTATTATTAAAAAAGGAATTAAAACCATATTTTTCTTGTTTCAGTAAGTACCTTTATGATCTCCCAACAACTCCAACAATGATATCATCTGTCTCTTCCCTCCAAGGAGGCATTTGGACTTCGGCCGTGATATTCCTGCTCATTCCTGGAGCACAGAGGCTCACACCGAGGCGAAGGCAGCGAGACTCGCTCCTTGGAGGGGGGAAATACATGCCACAGCCCCGTCCGCTTTATCCTGTACCTCCTACACATCCCTCCCTCTTCTTGAGAGCTGTTCAACGCTATAAATTAAGAGTTTAAGGCCTGAATCCTGCTAAGCCCCATCTCTGCAGGCAGACACCCCAGGCTGTTCTTCAGCAGGGACGCGCTCACCAGTAAAGATCTGCCCATATGGATCCTATTTCTCCACAAATGCTCTTTTTGGGATACGTACAACACGTGGCATAATTGGGTTGCAGTCCTTGAAGCGGCCTCTGATTTCACAAACCAGATGATTCACCTTCGACTCTATTATAAAGTTCTCCATCTTAGGAAGGAGGTCAAGCGTGCCTTTAGCTGGCTGCACGCACGATGGTGGAACCACAGGGACGGATGCAGGTCCAACCTCCCCAGCGCTGTTGGCGTCCTTACAGCTGCCTCTCCCCCAAGCTCTGTGTGAGGTACCTTCTGGCAGCAGCATAAAGCCCTCCAGCCTGGGTCTGCTCAGCCCGACACTACTACGTGCTGGTAGGTGGAGATGGAGGAGAAGACCAGGACCTCATCTGGTCTTGGAGCATCAGGCTACCAACCAACCTATGCCCTTGACCAGCTCTCTCATGTACCTCCCTATCCAGCCTGGATGGATCTTTGAGCAACCTGGTCTAGTGGGAGGTCTCCCTGCCCAGGAGAGAGGGGTTGGAACTAGATGATCTTTAAGATCACTTCCAAATCTAATCATTCTACCCCCCTCCTGCTTCCCTCATGACTCAAACCCATGACCCCACTTTCCCAAGAGTTCATAAACATTGTTCCTTCACCAAGTTAGCAGGTGCTAACTGTACAGGAGTGTCCTGCTGCTTCACTGGGAAACAGCCATGAAGCTTAAAGTTCTGCTCTGGGTAGTAAGAGAGGACAAAAAAGCAAGGAGCTGGTGCTAAGTTCTTCCCCTCAAGCACCGTGTCCTGTTGACAGCAGATGTTGAAGCCTCTTGGTTGACAGAATCTACCCACTAGAAAAATCTCATAGAGGCCTGTGGACCACGCCAGAGGCGTTGTCTTGCCGAGTAGACCTTAGGGAGGTTCTTCCAGGAGTAAGGAAATGGTCCTTTCCACAGATCCTCAGACGTTTGCTGGCTGAAGAGGTGACAGAAGCTGAATTTTCAGGCTCTAGGAGTTGTTTGTGTAGTCCCAGGTCTGTCAACCACCAGGTGGCCAGACACTCTGCAGTCACCTCTCAGGGAAAGATGCCATGACGCACATGAAACTATTGGCAGATGTTCTGAACGGCCTCCATCCCTGGCTTTAACAGCCACACGGGAAGCCCATGCTCTGGTCTGGGTTCCATATGGCACCCTTGCAGGCTCACAGTATGGTTTCTCAGCAAGAAGCATCCAGTATTGTCCCCAGAAAAATGTTTTGTTATAGCGTTGCTGCTGGTGAAGCACAGGCACATGAATGTGTAAGGGTTTGTAGGAGGTCTACAGACAGAACGGGTGGTTAAAAGCCATCTTTGAGTCTGTGCCCCCAGTTCCACAACCAGGCAATATCTAACTTTGGGACACTAAAAAAACAGAGGAACATGGAACCATGCGGTCATCTGTCACTGCTGCTCCTCTTCTCTTCAATTGGATAGAAAAAACCTCACTAGTACCAGCCTGGCCTTCATAGAATCACAGAATGGTCGAGGTTCGAAGGGACCTCTGGAGATCTTCTAGTCCAACCCCCCTGCCAAAGCAGGTCCACCCAGAGCAGGTTGCATAAGAATGTGTCCAGGCGGGGTTTGAATGTCTCCAGAGAAGGAGACTCCACCACCTCTCTGGGCAGCCTCTTCCAGGGCTCTGCCACCCTCACAGGAAAGAAGTTTTTCCTCATGTTCAGATGGAATTTACCCTGTTCCAGTTTGTGCCCATTGCTCCTTGGCCTGTCACTGGGCACCACTGAGAAGAGTCTGGCCCCATCCTCTTGCCACCCACCCTTTAGATATCGCTCAGCATCAATGAGATCCCCTCTCAGTCTCCTCTTCTCCAGACTGAACAGCCCCAGGTCTCAGCCTTTCCTCAGCAAAGAGATGCTTCAGTCCCTCACCATCTTTGTAGCCTCCGCTGTCCCCTCTCCAGCAGTTCCTTGTCCTTCTTCAACTGGGGAGCCCAGAACTGGACCCAGTGCTCCAGATGGGGCCTCACCAGAGCAGAGGGGGAGGACGACCTCCCTCGACCTGCTGGTCACACTCTTCTTAATGCCCCTCAGGAGACCACTGGCCTTGGCCACAACAGCACATTGCTGGCTCACAGGCAATTTGTTGTCCACCAGGACTCCCAGGTCTCTCTCACCTTCAAGAAGTCTTCCAGAGATAACCGTTACCAGCTAAAAGAGAAGACACACAGGCATGGTTTTAAGAAAAAAAGCAAGCTCGCTACATGAAAACAAATTAATAGAAACATTGGACAACCGTGGCAGTAATAAAATGAACAAACACTACATTATGGAGCATACACATGGAATTCTCTTCAATTAACAGTGTTACTTTGCAAAGTAAAGAAAACACAATGAACATGCGCATCTGTTGAAATTACTACAGATCTGTCTACCATTTCCAACTCCATTTTCTTTCTTTTTTTTTTGCCGATGCGTCACTATTTGCACATAGGCCAAATGTTGGGGACGCTGATGTTCTTCGTGAAAACAGTTTTCTGTAGGGAAAGAAGGGATCAGAGGTCTGGAAGTTACTGAGTATTGAGCCTGCTTTGGGATAACACCTCTTGTTCTTTTCGCAAAACACAATCAGCAGAATAGCTCAGGAAAATATGCTTTCACCAAGATACGTTAATTTCTCAGCCTAAAATAATTTATACATATTGCTTCATCGCATAGAACGTGCCAAAAAGCCAGGTCAAAGCAAGGTAAACACCTCGGATTCACCTCGGAAGTACCCACCGCTCCAAACTGGCATGATATTTAAGATGACAATTCCCTCTGTAAAAGGGCCCATTAACAAAAAACGGAATCAAAGTTTAACTTTAGTGGTTATTCTTCCCATTTTCACACGCTTTCTCTGTCAGTCTTTGACCTGCTCTAACAAGAGCGTTCTCTTTAAAACTATTTTATGGATTCCACTCCAGTCGCATCTTTTCTCCGCACCCCCGGTGGTTAAGATGGGAGCCACTAGTTCTAATAAGTGATTTTTCTCCACACAAATCTCTTAAGTTAAAAGGAATCCGCTATTCCCCTGCTCCTCTGCATCCTGCAGAGCCGTCGCTATGCAAACCTCCTGCGACAGGTTGCACCGATGGGCCTAAAAATGAGACATTCTGCCCCAACAGGACAATTCAATTAGGCTTAATAAATAGCTTTTGATTGATCACAGTCAGTCTAAGCATCCCCATGAAAGGCAGTGCGACAATTAAGCACACTAAACGATCTAGGCTTGCGGAGCCAGCTAATTAGCAACACTAGTCACAATTACACGTCGCAGCTGAGCTCCAGGAGACACTTCGGCAGCTAAAGGAGCGTTTTACTGCGCTTCCCTTCTCCCATTTGTCTCGGTACATCAGTCAAAAAGATCTCACTTCCACAGTCTGAAAGTAGTCTGCAGCTCTTTTGGGCAATTATACGGCACTGGGTATTAATTCTCTTTCTCTGATTACGGTCTTAAGCCCGGGCTCATCCATCCTGGCTTCACTGATACGGAGCTCTCAATCTCAGCGGTCACGACCACCTCGCATTGCTCACAGACATTTCCAGGATCCAAAATACCTCTTTGTTTATACCATTAAAATTGCAACTGAGATCTTCTTCAAAAAAGACAATTCTCCATATGACTGCTAATTTAAAAATACCCTTTTTTTTTTTTAAATAGCATTAACGTAGATCCGGGCTATTTTCATGTATTTAGAGGAACAGAGCAAGCTATTAGCTAAAACATTTTTTACTGACGGAGACAATAATTGCATTAACATGGACGCACGCCAGAAAGCATATACAAATAGCAGTGGAAAGAAAAGATTATACTTTTTGAAAATAATTTTTACTACTCCAATGTAAATAAAAGCTCCTGAAAGCATTTCTTAAGATGTACGTAGCCAGTTTAATATCTGAGCTTACTTTCTAAAGTGATATGTTTTGTTTTTTGCTGCTTTTTTTTTTTTTCAAATATATTCTTATTGTTTGACTGCATTAAAACACTAAGCACTGCATTTGTCACGGTCTGTACAATCATTCAGTTTTCTATCGCTGGGGGCCTTTCCTACTGCAACTGGAAAGTACATAAAAAGACAACTGTAAATAAGTTCTAAAACTGGCATGCATCAGGGTAGCTGCAAAACTTCGCTTTTCAACCATTACAAATTTAATCGATTTCCCTCCGTTTCAGTAAGACAGAGATTGACAATTAAAAGCACTGTATTTAGTGCTATCTCAAAACACTTTAAAAAACCCTTCAGCAGAACATACAGATCAGAAGTGCTACTATTTTAAGTTTCCTGCGTCTTATGATAATGCCACTTAAAAACAATGGAGAAAAAAACTGCCCAAAAAGGTACCTTACAAAAGAATTTACATTCTCCAAGAGGCACAGCCTTACTAAGAAATACAATACTATGTAAAAAGCAATTCACATTTTATTTTAAATCGCAATAAACTGTACAAAAATGTCTTATTCTTGCCAAAAAATAACAGCAATATTTTCAATCGTACTTCTAGACAAACAACAAGCTCTTATTTTAATCTTTCCTGGGTGAGTTTACAAAGAAACAGACAACAAGATGCACAATTTTGTATCGGAATCAGGATAGAACCAACAGATTTATACGTATGTGGAATAAAAATTTTAAGTTTTTAGTGTCTTTTCGGAACTTCAGTACTCCTGCCATGCCTGTTAAAAGCCTAAAAAAAAAGAAAAAGGGTTTGTGTCTCACACAAAGGAATGTAAACAGTCATCGAGAGATTAAAGAGGTTGATTCTTCCAACGAAACCGTAAACGTACCTCTATACCACTGACATTCACTTTACACCGAGAACAGTCCACAGCACGAGGATCGTGCCATAGCTGAATCCACTCTCCAAAACTCCAATTAAATATACAAAGACTTTTTCTTAATGTTTTCAAAAATAATAAAATCCTAAGTAACAGAACTGAAATGGATTATACTCTTTTTTAAAATTTTGCCTTTTTTTTTCTTATCCTAATTCATGAGCAAATATGTAACAGCCCCACCAGATCTACAATGACAATGTCCTTTTTCCAAGATGCAATAAAGTAAACGAGCACCTAATTAAGTCAATCATTAAGATGTAGAAAGCACCTCTGCCAAGAGCATGGGCTTATTTTCAGGCCTGGCTTTATTCGCATAACATATTTAATGCAGACTAACAAAACATAATTTGGGTCACTGACCACAGCTTCTTCAGTCCGAGACCTAAAATGGAAATACAATTACCATGATTTTTAAGATTTCACATTTTTTCCTCAGCGTTGAGACTTAATTGAAAAATCTGCTTCAACAGATTAGGTAGAGCTTAAAAAAATTAAGCCTCTTCTGTCACTCGAGGGTTGTTTGAGGAAATAAAGTCTTCCTGAAATTCCACTTTCTCTGGGTAGAGTTTAATGTAGGTGTCCACCATTAAATCTAAGTCGTGTTTTATATCAAAGTTTATGTTCAGCAAAGCCAGGTTGCTCGACCTTTGCTCTCTCAAGGTGTTGTTCAGGTACGCCTTCAAGCGCTTTCGTCCTATTTCATACTTTTCATTCTCCACCTTCATCACTGGAAGTATGCACAAGACTTTAAGCAAGGCGTAAACATTCGGGAAAAACTTAATGTCAGGCAAATGAAGCGCTTCATAAATAGTAGCTGGAAGTTCAATATCTTTTCCTCTGTGCTTCCACTTGATTCTCCAACAGTGAAGCTCAGCAGAAAGCGTGTCCGGGTTAGGCAAGTCATTTTTGTACATGTCAGCATGATGCTCCTCAGACGTATTGAATTTTAGCTGCCCCATGACTGAGGGCACCAACGATAAACACTTAAGAGCTTTTAAATGTTGTTCTGAGAAAATATCTTTTAATTCTTGAATAATATGCTCCACTGTGGGGACACTAAGGACTTCTTTGTAGTAATTTTCTGATGTTAGCTCAGAGTTCAAGTTCCCCGGTCGTGACCTGCGAAATTTCCCTGGGAGTTTAATTTGTACATCCAGTTTTGTAGCCAAATTTGTTGCTTCCTCAAACCAGAATTCATGGTAAACTTCAATATTCTCCATCACTTCATTCAGAGAATGTAACACTGCTGTTAAGCTGCTAGCAGCGAAGAACACATCTGAGGTTTGTCCTTGCAGATTTTTTCCGAACGCTCTTGTAAAAGACAGGACGTTTTTCAGAATGACAATAGTGACAATGAAGTCAAAGTCTGTTAACGCACTGGAAAGTACAAACGCTCGACCGGCGATGAAGTTGTTCCACCTGACGGATGAGTCATTGCCTACTGCATCCAAGCACAGCACCAAGGCTTGCATGAGGTCCACTAAAACCTCGAAAGCATCGTGCCTGCCCGTCCACTGAGAACGGCAGATCTCCTTCAGCTGGTTACCCTTCTGCTCGTTGTTCTGGAAAAGAACAGAAATCATGTTGTCCAGTTCTACCAGCAATTGTGGAGACTGATTAAAAAGACAGTAAACTTCTTCGATGGTTCCTAGGGCGATGGAAACCCCAACAACAGGAACGGATTTTGCCAGCCAAATGTTCAAGGCACACGAGGAACACAGGGTATACACAGCTTGTGGATACTTTTCCAAGAGTCTTGTAGCCACAACTTTCATTTTAGAAGCAAACCCACTGGAGACGATGTAGGCTTGACCTCGACAGTACTCCATGTTTAGACCCCACTTTTCAGTGATAGTCGTGTGGAACTTAACAGCTAGAATTTCAGGATCAGCCTCGTATGGTAAAAACCCTACGAATTCTTCTCTTAGGTTATGAGAATCATCAACAAATCTCACCAACACCGGCAAATGTTCCTCTCCTGCTATGTCTACTACTTCATCTGTGACAATAGAGAAGAAATGCGAGTCTCTTACTTCCCTCAGCGTCTCTTCTCTGATACAGCTTTCGCAGATCTCAAGCATTTGTTTCTGCTGAGTTTTCGAACAATACTCAAGATTGACTGCAGTCATCTCAAATCGTTTCCTCAGAACTTCATCTCCAGCATTTATTCTGTATTCCAGTAGAGCCTGAAAGTTATCTGAAGTAAAAATACCTTCCGGAAGCTCATCAATGTTATGGCCGTCCAAAGGAATATTTTGTTTACCCATTAGGATCAAAATTTCAAACAAAGATTTAAGGTAATCTTTGTTTTCTCTTTCTTCCAGTGTTAAGGGGACGGCTTCCTCCTCTCGTTCTTCCCCTCCTTCCTCCGCGACAGTATTTTGTTCATTGCTTTCGTTCAACTCTTGAGTCGCCTGTTCCCGTTCAAAAGCTTCATCAACTGCAAAATATAAAATACTGTGTCAAGATAACAAGAATAAAACATAACGTTTGCTTTCCCTTACTATTCCCATTACCTTTAAGTTACTGGAGTCCAGAGAATTATGTTCCCAGTTTAGAAAAGAATGAGTATTTAAAAGGAAAGAGTTTAGAATGGCTGTTTAAATCAAGCAGGAACTCAATTATCCTCCTGCTATATATATAAATCTACAATTATGCGTCCCGCATTACCTTGTCAGCCTTAATAAAGCTTTTATGAACTCAACTATTTTGCCCACTTACTCTTTTGTTGCTTCAGTGTTCTTATTTCATCTTCACTCTTGAAAAAAAACCAAACAAAACTTATATTGATGATAATGTCTATAACATGACCTTAAAATATTAAAACACATCAAGGTCAGACACAAATATTGTAGAAGAAACCATTTTAAGAGTGTTAATATTTACTAAAAAGTGCTAGAAGATCCAAGAGAAGGAGTTTTCTTCAGGTAGTTTATTGCTGCCACCACACATATCTACTAACTACATGAGAGTAGTTTGTTGTTACTGCTAAGGTTTTCATACTTATATTAGGAGTTTTTTCAATGTGTCTTTTATAATTATTAGTAAATAGTTTCCCTTAAAGAATTCTGTTTCAATATGTACGTGCATTGTCATAGACAGAACTGCCTTTAACTCTATTTTCAGCCAACAGTATTTCCTCATGAGTTCAATTGAGTCCGTTTAAGAAATTGTCTGTGAATTTTCTAACACATAAGCAGAGTTTAGGAGTTGAATTCCTCTTAATTGTCAATATTCTTAAATTTGCAGAGACCTAGGGAAACTTTTTCTATAAGTGACACAAAAGAGGTATCACCAAGACACAATTCCACCAAAAGATGCTTGATCTTGGTTTGATATATGGATCACCTTTTCAGAACAATAAGCTAAAACCAACATGTCTGAATTGGTACAGACTTCAAAAGTTAAACAGGTGAACTGAAGACCATGGTCAACATGTAGCAATTCCAGAGAATTCCAGACTACTGTGCGTAAGTTGTATTCAAGTTAGTGCTGTAATAGCAAGCAAAAGGAAGCTATGCCCTTCCTTTGGAAGACAGAGTTAGTTCTGGATCAATACATTTCATTTTCCAGATTATTTCATTAAACTTTCCTTAGTAGATAAAATTTGTATCAGCATGATATTTGGGCATTTAACATATAATCAACAAAAGGATGCTAGAATAGGCAGCACAGAAAAAGGCGAACACTCAAGTGCTAAATATTACTGACAATTATATAAAATTTCACATGAACTTACTTGCCTTTGTTGTTTTATTATTAAAAAAAAATATCTTACATGAAAAACTTACCAACTCTTTTATCCTTTTCCTATGTCTGCTGTGGGGATTGTTCAGATGACTTGTAAGATCAAATATAGTTGGCACAGCGTTATCCCGCAAAACCGTTCTGTAAGGGCTCTGTAACAGAGACATCTGGGTTAGGGATATCTTTCTTTGGGACGTTCTCACTGTGTGTGCTAAAAAAGCCCCCAGAATTTCAGACGCCCCCCCCCCCCTTTCTTTTTTCTTCCTTTTTTAGAAAAGTATTTTCACTTTCTGATGTCTCAAAATAAAGCTATGCCATGCAATTCCCATTTTGGGGTATCAAAAGAACACTGAAAAAGAGAAGAGATGTTTAAAAACAACCCCACCACCCAAACCCAAACCACAACCCCTTTTTCTTCCCCTCTTACCTTCACATCAGAAACCCTAGATGCAATAATTAATGCTGTAATATTATGATTTTTTTGTTTGTTTGTTCTGGATATAAAGGCATCTATGCATCGGAAACCTTTTGTTACTATTGAGCTTTGGGTTTTATCATCCAAATTTTACAATCCTAGAAACAAACACATAACTGTTTTGACAATTCAAATGTTCGACTGCTTCTTTATGCAGACTTATGAATTCCACAAAATACTACCGTGAAAGATCATACTGAAGGAAAATATATCTGTCAAATGAGAAGCAGGATGAAAAGACTTCTAGATGGTAATGTAAATGTGTCCAGCAATTAAAGAAAAATATAAGTAAAATTTTATATTTGGATATAGTGTAAATTTACATGATTTAAGCTGGCTAATTTCACAGAATCATAGAATAGTTTAGGTTGGAAGGGATCTTTCAGATCATCTAATCCAACCATCAACCTAGCACTGACAAAAAATCATCACTAAACCATATCACTACAGACTTTTAACTGATTATGTTTATAACCGTCATTAAATTGAAATACATTAAACAAACCGAGTCTCACGAAGCTTCGTTTCAGATTCAGAATTAATTCCAACATTCATTTGTTTCTGGGATGCTGGCTAATCAGAGACCCTGTCACGTGTAATACCATCAGGAACTCAAAGTCTGAGCAGCGTATTTTAATCATCTTTCACAACTACAGGACTGGTTTTGCCCATCTATAAGAGTCAAAATTCAGCCTGGAGATTAAAACTAGATACAAAGCCCCAAATCCACCATCTGCTACTGCTAAGTAAGCTGTTAAAATCAGCATTACCATATTAACAAGAAGAACCCAAAGCTATTATTTCATTAACAGGAAACAGTGCCATGACTTTAGCTGGATAAAACGTAATAGGAACGAAAAGTTCGACAGATGTAAAGAATGTTTAAATCTCTTGGCCACAACAGTGTAATTTAACTGAATCACACCACGTACACACTTCAGTAAGTACTTCAGCACATTAACGATTTTAAATAATTAGAGGTACGTAAACTTAAATACTTACACCAAATAAATTTATATAATGTTGTAAATTCTAGTGACAACAAGCAAAATGAACATTGCTTTGTGTGAGGAAAGGACTGCAGCGAAGACCAGGGCTCCACAAACATATTAAACCAGCGGCAGCAGTTCTCTTTTTCTCTTCCCCAGTTGCTCATTTCCACCTCAACCTTTGTGTCAACATCTGCGAGTCCGTGCGGTGCCTTGGCCCATGACAACGAGCTCAATTAAGACTAAGAGATTAATTTTCCCAGGGATCACTTACTCAGGGGATCAAAGATTAAAATGCACCGTTCTGATGAAAAATGTTAATCACATTTTGGAAGACGCAACAAACAAATGCTTGACTTTACTTACACTTCGGCATATCATAGAAGTCTCAAAATGTTTGGCGCACAGTCTGTAATGCTTGTTGAGTTGATCTGGAGTTTTATCTTCTAGATCTGCCCTTCGACAGTTCTCTACCCATCTTTGACATCTGCGTGTGAACAAAAAGAATTAGCTAGTTTTAAGATAAAACAGTTTCAAACCGTACCCAAAATTGGAGTGCAGCGAGTCCTGCCCCTTACGCGAGGCCAAGGAATGTTCTGTACACCTTCTGTTGTAACGTACCATAAAAATATTTTTAAAAAATTGATTTTCTCCTTTGGCTCACCACTTACTATCACCCCAGCAAATTCACAGATCTTTTTCCTTAATTTATACATTCTTGCTTAACACCCCCCAGGAAATTCAGGAATCTTTTCCCTCATTTTATATATTCTTGCCTTTGTCTCACACACACACACGCTCTCCAGATTGTAGCACAGTTGCACATGAAACATGCCTCTCTAATTCCTATGAGTTTAATCTTAAAAATAAAAGTTAAAAGAAGAGATGTGCCTGTAGACTGAACTCAAAGTTTTTAAAGGCAGCTATTAAAATAGTTGTCTTCATCTCCCTTCTAAACAGAGCATTTTTCTTATTTATTGTGGTCATTGGAGAGTTCAGAGTAGATTTCTGAAGGGGGAAATAATAAAAATAAAAGAGCAATCATTCTACAGACAGTGCTTACACGCCTGAAGTTTTCGTTAGATGCCTATTTTTACAATATTTACTTCTGCTTTGGGTTAGTCCTCCGAGACAGAACACAAAGTTAAAGAAACGTTTCCCCTACTTATAGGGCTCCTTAAATATGCAAGATACTGTCTCCTCTGGCAAGTACATACTTTTCAACACGGACTCATACTTTAAAGTGTTGTGTTGGTTTTGTTTGTGTTTTTTTGTTTTTTTTTTTTCAATTGGTACATGTTAACAATGTCCACAAAGTTCCAGGAACCTACACAGAGAAGTCACATGAAGAGTCTACTGGGACAAAAGTGGGGGAGATATCCCCACAACCCAATCACTGCTGAAATTCACATAGGTGAAAAAGTTACTCAGTTCACTTAGAAACAAAAGGCTTTAAATCTTTTTTATTCCTAAATTAAAAAGAAGATGGGTCCCAACCCAAAAACGAGCTAGAAGTTACAAGAAAGCAATTTTATTATTATTTTTGACTGCAAACATGGAACTATTGCTCACAGGAGCAAGGAGGGAGAAAAATACTTAGTGATTATCCAACAATTTAGGAATGAAGGCTGTCTCGCCAGATGTTTTGGTGGGCAGCCCAAATGAGGAAATCAACAGCTCTGCGTGGATTCACCATCACCTCTGCTTTAGCCGACCGCAATAAAGGGCAACTGTGAAGGGCAACATCACATCCTGGGCTGCATCAAAAGATGCATTGCTAGCAGGTCCAGAGAGGTGATTCTTTTGCTTTACTCTGCTCTGGTGAGGCCTCACCTGGAGTATTGTGTGGAGGTCTGGAGCCCTCGATATAGGAAAGATATGGACCTGATGGAGCGGGGCCAGATGAGGGCCACGAGGATGATCAGGGGGTTGGAGCACCTCTGCTACGAGGACAGGCTGAGGGAGCTGGGGCTGTTCAGCCTGGAGAAGAGGAGGCTCCGGAGAGACCTAATAGCAGCCTTCCAGTACCTGATGGGGTCTACAGGAAGGCTGGGGAGAGCCTGTTTACAAAGGCTGTCAATGACAGAACAAGGGGTAATGGCTTTAAGCTGGAGGGGAGCAGATTTAGGTTGGACATGAGGAGAAAGTTCTTTACTGTGAGGGTTGTGGAGCACTGGAACAGGTTGCCCATGGTTGAGACCCCATCCCTGGAGATATTCAAGGGGAGGTTCAATGAGGCCCTGGGCAACCTGGTCTAGTTGGGTGTGTCCCTGCTGACTGTGGGGAGGCTGGTCTAGATGACCTTTGGAGGTCTCTTCTGGCCTGGACAATTCTATGATTCTATGAAGATGAAAGGGGGAAATCTTGGATTCTGATCTCCGCTGGCCGAACCGTTTGTGCATCTTAATTTTTCGCTCATGCAAAAAAAATCAAAATAACAGTGGCAGCAAGTGCCATAAACCAGGGATCATTTCTATTACTCTTGTAGATCTAGCCACAGTATCCTTAATAATGACCTAAAATAATAATAATAAAAAAAAATATCATTTCTTGCTCAGTCTTTTGGCACCACAGATCTTGCACTCTTGCCTGGACAGTGCAACCACCCCAAAAAGAGAACATTCTTCATTTAACCGGATGGTATAAACACAGTTTCTTTACAGACAAGACCTTTAGCGTGCAGATTACAATGAACCTGGCTTTCGTACTTTCTGAGTGGGTGCTGATTACCAGAGAACTCATTAAAGGTGATCACATCAGGCTGTCACAAAGGCTGACGAGCCTCCCTATAGCCAGTGGGGGAGGGTTTCAGTCCAGAGGGGTATCCAGAGAAGGAGCCTGACCCCGGTGGTCTCACTTGCCTCGCTCTGCGGCTCAGGGAACCTGAGGAAGAACTTCCAGGGAGCAAGGTCGGAGTTCCTTGCATTACTCCTGAGTAACTGCTCCGAATACCCTCCTGGCAACCCCACAGGGGCAAATCGGTAGCAGCAATGGGGCATCTAGAACTGGAACACACTTGTCAAGGACAGGCAACAATCAGCCTGAATCCCATCACCTCCGATGTAGCTGCCAACCAGAGAACAAGTTCAGCAGACACCAGTAATATCTAGGGACCACACCAGACTGAGTGATGGCAAAAGATACCGTGAGCTCTTCAGAGGGCACGTACTCAGGAAGCAAGTCTCACAAAGATTAAATTAATCACCCAATACTCCTCTCCCTTCCCAACTTCTGCACTTACATATAAGTGGCTGTGGTGGCTACCTTTTGTGGGAAAGTCAACACTGAGCACACGATCCCGAAGAAGCCCTTGGCACACTGAGCCCCAGTTTGTGGCTCCTGATGAAACACAGGCGCTGAGCTCCTCACCCCACCAGGAGCAGCAGATGGGAAACCAGAGCTCTAGATATCTAGGAGACTACTGACAAAAGCTGGAGGGTTGATATGGTGAGGGTTGCCCAGAGAAGCTGTGGCTGCCCCATCCCTGGAGGTGTTCAAGGCCAGGCTGGATAGGGCTTTGAGCAACCTGGTCTGGTGGGAGGTGTCCCTACCCATGGCAGGGGGGTGGAACTAGATGATCTTTAAGGTCCCTTCTAACTCGAAGCATTCTATGATTCTAAATTTTCTCAGGTAGCTACAGGGCTAGAGGAACACGGTGGCGGTTATGTGGCCAGACACGGAAATTCCATCTGAGTCCTGCTACAAGTTTGGCTCCAAAAGGAATGCTCTCTGAGGAACGGAAGAACAAAGAAAGAGGAGGTCAGACCTCTGAAATGACCCAATACGGCTCTCCACGGTATCATCTGAGCAGCAGTTAAAAAGATTTTAGAATAAAATCACATATAAAAAATTCTCCAGTTTTTAGTATTCAACTAACACACACTGTTCTACTGTTGCACAAGCGCTTTAGTTGCAAAACATCTGACACAAACTAAAAGCCATTTTAACGCAATATATTACACCACTGCTTAGGTATCACTCATAGAATGGTTAAAAGTCACAAGGGACCTTGAAGTTCATCTAGTTCCAAACGCCCTGCAGAAGGGGGCATTTTCTTCATAAAAGACACTGTCATGTATTGACCAATTTTGCACAACTTGAGACAGTGTTAGGAGCAAATCATACAAATAAAAGGTTAAGAGTTAAACAATCAATTTCAATGTCAGTTTTCATTAAACACATAAAGATACGTAATAAGGATTGTGCTACAAAACCTTGAATGTATGGGCATTAGAAAGAGGCCTGGGTATCCAAGCTTTAACACAAGGAAATGCATTCACTCAGGAGAGCCAATGGGTTTTGAGATTTTCCAAAAATCAGCTCAAGCAGCTTAATGGAAGGAAGCAAGTGAATATCACATACAAATAGTCAAAAATTTCAGTCTTGGTTACCTACTGTTGGGAGAGAGATAACTGGTGTTGCTCTAGCACCTATTCACCAAGCAAAACTGTGAGGAGCAAGTTAAGTCAAACAATTTCAAGAGTGCTATCTACATTCGAAAGGCTTCTACATGGGCGTTTCTAAATCTAAGTGCATGATTTATTTTTCATGGTATTTTCCACGGCTTCTCACACACACTTCCTGATGTATCAGTCATCAAGCCCTGCTTTTCACCCACTGGGAACCTGAATATCCCACCACTTCTGCTGTTGCTCATGATGCTTCACCACCAACCATCATCCTTGGAATCCTGTGACAGCTGCTTGTCACAACGGTGTCTTATTTGTCACACACACTCCTTGCCATCCAGCACTACATCACCTCAGCACACACAGCGGGACTGACAGACTTCCACCACCTGAACCAGTGCTGGCCCCTACGGGGGCTCCCCATGAAGCATGGGCGCCCTTGCCTCATCCCAGTGTTCCTGCACCCGTCCAGCTGCCCCACACCTCTAACAGCGAGACATCCCATCGTTGTACCACATCCTCTAACAGCTGTGCACCCCTTCACATCCAGGTACCCCCTCCCACACCCTCAGCCCCCCACTCCCCTCCAGAACCAGGCACTCCCTCAGCCCCCCACCAACTCCCCTCAAAGCCCCTCATGCCCTCAGCGCCCCACTCCCCTCAGAATCACAGAATGGTTGAG
>VXAK01006933.1:20320-33636 GCA_013399435.1 Arenaria interpres | reverse complement strand
CCTGAGCTTGGAGAAAGCAATGTGTCTGGACATGCAGCCCCAGGAAGGGTAAAACCTGAAGCTTTCTAAATATCCTTAGCACTGTTGAGCTTTTTCTTGCAATTTGATCTGTTCGTAATCCATTATTTTCCCCTGGCATAATGGATGTAGTCCAACCTGCTGGCTAACTGCTTCACTTTATAGGTACCTGAGATTCTCTCAGGATTGGGATGAAAGATTTATTAACTGGGAAGCTATTGAAAAATACCACAATGTAGGAAAATTAGTCTTCTGCAGTAGCCATTTGCCCTATCAGCCTGACTGTCTCTGCAAGTAAATGCAAATGGTTCTACAAGCGGTGATAGTACAAGCTGCTTACAAATATATGTTAAAGATGCACTAAATATGGGCTCTGTCCAAGTACAGTGGAAGGCAGGTAATTCAACAAGCCAGTGCCAGAGACAGCAGCGAGAACACTTTAATTCAGACCTAAACACTACAATATATCAACATAGCAAGATGACTTGCAGTGAACTGTTATGGAATCTCCCTAATGACTCTCTGAGCAACTTCCCTCTTCTCCCCAAAGTGATAAAAAAAATCTTGTTTAATTGTTTAAATGGAATATTGAGATTCATGAATAAAATAAGAGCTAAATCTGAAGGCTGGGAGGGAAAACGACGCAAGAGCAAGCAATCTGCTGCTATACCTGAGTGCCCCCAACAGGTCACAGCACAGATGAAGCAGATGAGACATGCTAGTGGCAGGAAAAGAAGCTGCTAAGTAATGTATAGCTGCACTTCTCTGCTATATCATCTTCTGTGACAACTTTGCAGAATGTATTGGCCAGTTTCTTGATATTTTGACGGGAGAATGATCAATTTTAACAGATCTCTCCTATCAGCTGCTACTGCAAGTCATATCACTGCTCACTTTTTCTTTAGAAATGTTGTGGGCGTTTATATCCCTGGAATCAGAGCAAGCCTGGATGGGGGCACTCTTTTTCTTTTTTTTTTTTTTAATTTTTTCTCACATTTCCTTGCAAGTTGGGGAACTTATGCAAAGGAATACCCTATTTTGAAAATTTGCAGATGCACATCCCCATGCTATTGAAAGGTGTTGTGGACTTGTGCTAGGTTTTACTGTGAACTGTATTTTCAAAAGACATGGAAATCTAGTATCAAAAGAACACAGGATAGAAATGTGCAGATAGAAATCATTTAACGTTAATTGAGGTTTTAAAGGAATTTGTATACAATCTGTGTGTGTATGGCAAGGGGAAAGTCCTTTTGATATTTTTTTTTGCTTGCAATACTTGCTAGAGTATATTTTTTTTTAAGTATATGCTACAGAACGTTAATATAAAGTGAGTTTTAAACTAATTGATAGATATTTACCCATTCAAGCAAAATTAATGTCATGTGACAATTCTAATTCATCAGCTGAATTTAGTGCAGGAAACTGTCAAATATGGTCAACAAAGTGTTTCTGAAGTATTTGCAGATCAAGATTTTTTGATTACACTTGGAAAAAATGTAAGATACCTCTTGATAATTCACATGCAGTTAAAAAAAAAAGAAAAAATTTTCATGGAATAATTTATCCAGTTCATAATTACTGTGCTATTTTGTTAGTATTCTCAGATCTGTATCTTTACCAGTATACTGCCTTGCAGCTCTGTGCTTTCCCACCTAGTCCCCTAGATTCAGCTACTACTCAATGTGAGTGATACCTACACGCATCTTTCAGTTTCTTCCACTTTTCCGTCTAATACCTGATTTCTGTCCATCTCATTTGGCTCACCTTTTGGATCTGTCATCACCTTCTCATCAACTCTCTCTCTAAAATTGAGCTACTGGTCTTCTTTACACCACCTTTTTTTTCATAGCTGGAACTACACAACGAACTTTATAGTCTTGTAATTTCATATGACCGGTGATGTGTTTCTCTTTTCTCCTCATGCTATATCCACTTTGCATGTCTCCTAACCACCTTCTTCCCTGGCTTCAGAGGTAATTTGAAACCATGTGAGTTCCTCAGCTTTGTCTCTCCTGGATTATCAGAATTTATCCTCTTTGACTTCTTGTCATAGGCAGAGCATCTCTATTTTCTTACTCCTTTTTTAACTTATTGTCTGTGCACTAGACAAGTAAAAGTAATTTCTTTTTGGTTCAACAGCTGAAATAAAAAACGCTGAGAAAGAGGGGAAAAAGTACTTGTGATCAAAACTAATTTAAAGAATATTCTTTTCCTGCCAAAACCAAAAGCTATGTCATTTTGTGTAGGACCCAAATTTCCATTTGCTTACTTGTCTGTAGCAACTATCAATGCCTGTAACAACTTGAGTGCTTCTAAAAATAAATGGAGGAATTATCTTCCACCCAGCTTTCATTAAATTCAGAGAGAGGACTTGAACACCAATGTTCAGGGTCTTGGGGGGATGTAGAAGTTGGGACTTTTTCCACTGCTTGGATGACTTTGATCTGCTTTCATGGAATAAGCATATATTCACTCCTGTGACCTGAGAAGTGGAATTCTCAGGAGCCAGTATCTACTTCAGTGCATCTCAGTCACACAATTTGCAACAGCGTCAACTGAAAAAATTTCCTTGCATCAGTTACAGCCTTGGTAGTCGTCATTTGTAGGGGAGAAAGAAATGTGGAATCAAACTCCACAAGAGTTGGAAGGAACTGAACAGAAGGAACTGTTCAGCATTCAGTCCATTCAGACTGATCCCACAAATGATGGAAGATCACAAACTTCCAAGAGTTTGTCAATACAGTGCCAAGCCATAGACTGTGCTTAGTCCAGTTTTTTCATTGCGTCATGTTGCCTCTCATGTATTGTTTGATTTCTGCTATAACCTGTTCCAGTGTCCTCTTTTCTCAGCATTCTTTATTTTCTGTTTTCATACTTCTTATTATGTGTTTTCTTTCATATCGGTTTGCAAACTGCAGTCTTCCCTTTTTTTCACCCTCTCTACTCTAGTTAAATTTTGTCCATGAATTGTGTTGCATTGGTCCAGTCATACATTTCTTATCTAAGCATTTTCCTGAGAATGCCTTATGCAATTTTCCATGACTCTCCAAAATCAGACAAATTCCAGCCCTCTAGACGAGATTCTCTGTCTGGTCTGCATTGTGGTGCTTCTGTGGGAAGAAGAAGGAGCTGATGCTCCGAACTTGCTCCTACCATCATATCACTGGCCAGCAAAGGAGCCCAGTAACTCAGGAACTGCTCCTTGAAGACCCATGTCAGTCCGTCTCTTTTTAATCTATAGTTTAGATGACACTTTTGTAAGTATTTTTACTAGTCCAATGAGTACTAAGGGTTTTGTTGCCTAATTACATTATGGAACTAGTTCTTTTTTTTTTTTTCTTTTTTTTTCTATGTGTATAATACATATAAATAAAGTGCTTAGTCTACATTATGGACTAATAGCCTCCACAATCTAATTTTGAAACACACAGATGGTTATTTGATTTATAGGAGCAGTAAAAACAATCTGACTCCAGAAAGTAGATTTTCTTTCCTCTGAGACCATTACATGCAGTTAAAGAAGCAAGTAATCAAATTACCTTTCAGAGATTAGAAATTTTGGCTTTACATCTACTGGTAAACTTTTGTGTAAAGTTCCCTGCAAGGCTACTAGTGAGCAGATGCTTTTAGGTGTGAGGAAAAAAAAGCAAAATAAAGAAAACTGTGCCCAAAGTGTAGAAGCAAAATTAAAATAGCACAAGGCACGTGTGCTGTGGCAGGGGATGTTGGAATAGATGATTTTTTAAGGTCCCTTCCAACCCAAACCATTCTATGATTCTATGTTATTAAAGTATAAGTTAGAAATTAAATAACATGGCAAGGAATCGCTGTGTTCACAAAGTGTATTTTGCAGGAGTTTTGTGCATCCAGGTGCCTTTTAGTTTTGTCTTAGCATCTGAATCTCAATGTAACTGAAAAGACTTCAATCCATAGTTAAACCTGGTTTATTCCTGTGTCAGCCCAATGATTTAATTTATATTACCCTTGATTTACAACATCAAATGATTGAATTTCCACTGGTTGAAAACCCAGTACCATTCTAAGGCTCAAGGGAAACCAACCCACTCTGGAAAGTGGGGAGCTGGGAATAAATGGTTACAGTTATCCAGCCTCCGTGTCTATGTCACACTATAATTTATAAAATTAATTTCTAAAGGCCCTGAGAAATCTTTATGAGCAAAGATTGCATGAAAGAACTGCATGATAGGGTTGAAATACCATTAACTAGAACTGGGATTTTTTTCTGCTCAAAATTTTATTCCATTAAATGTATAGATTTGGCTTGACTGGGAGAATTCACGAACTGAAGGGAAAGTTCTCAACAGGATGCAGTTTTCAGAAGAAAAAACAGAAACAGAATGTTTTACAACTATATTGTTCATATACTTTTAGCTGCCTTAGCACTAGTGGTTTGGAGTAAATCATATTTTTAAAGCATTTTTTTTCAAATAGGCATTGAAATACATGGTTCTATGGTGAATCCTGCAACTATTTACCTACTTGTATTTCTGAGGACATTATTACAGTAGCGTATAAATGCCTGACATGCTTTGCTCAAAAGCTGATTTCTTGCAGCAGTAGACGGCTGGTGATTTCTGTGTAATTTTATGCCCCTCATTACCATAGTATTTGATGTCCTCATGACTATTAATGGATTTTTCCTCTTAACAGTACAGTGAAATCAGCAAGTATCATTCTCCCTCTTTACAAACGGGGAACTGATGAGAAGCATGGATTAAGTGACTTACGTGAAAACCACAGGAAAGCCGTGCTGCTGCCAGGAATTGAAATCAGATGCCATGAATGCCAGTTCAATCAAGTTCCCCATATATTAAACTTTGTAAGAGGTTTTTCCTTAACATAATTGGAGACATTTTTCCTCCTTTTAACATGCAGAACCGTTTTGCACACGATGAGCGCATCTCTAAACAGGAGGCACATTGATAATAATTGAGTAATAGATATTGTGAACTATTTTGAATGTACAGAAGAGTTAGATTGATCTTTTAATGACAGCTCTTTACGTGTTAGATATCTAACCTAAGATATTTTTCTCAGCTTCAACTATGGCAGTTCCACAGGGTGATTCATCCTACCTATCTTAGACATCACATGTAAATCAGTAGAAATTCCCTTCTTGGGATTTTGTTTCTTCTCTCTCAATATATTTGGAGACTGTATGATTTGTTCAGGTTAGATGTTTAGTTTTCGAAGAGCTAAAATTATGTGAGAAAAGATTAATTGCATCCTATCTCTACTGTTAATTATAAAAGGAGTCCAAGCAACCAGTGCAACTGTAGACATCATCACTGTGGAATAAATGTCCTTTATAAGCCTTTTATAAATGCACCCTTAATGTAAAGTGAGTCATTTTGTTTCAGGCCACTTATTAAAGAATATAAATCCATGTATGTTATGTATGACTGTATTACAGCAGCAAACATATATGTTGTGCTACTACATGTTTTAGTTGGTTGCTGGATTTTAAATGAGCTAGTGTACAGGCATAAGGAAAAAGAAATTAGAAAATGACATCTCATAAATGTATCTGGACTTTGAAGGTAGAAAACAGGCTGGTAACTAGATGACAAGATGTGCAAACGCTTTTAGTAGGATCTTTCCTGTCTTCAAATTGATCATTATCTTGGCTTTTATAGTGTGAAAATCACTGATGAGAGTTCTGTACTGATTTGGCATGAGTCCTCTGCTGAACCAGTACAAAATGTCAAATTTGTTGGACAGAATACGACAGCTTTGTCCACCTTGCCAGTAGGTAGACTGGACATTTCCTTTCTGGAACTTTTTCTAAGAAGACAGACTGATTCCCTTCTTACCTATCTCCCATTTTTGTGTATCAAAAAAAACCCAAAAACGGAGAGGAGACAGGAGGAATCTCGTCATGCCCTTTTATGCTAAGTTAATGACTGGAAAGCATATCTTTTATTTCAGCTGAGAATTTATAATGGAAATGCTGACAGAATCTCAGCTACAATGTCACTGGCATTTCCTTCCATAATGAGAAGCTGCTAATGATCCCACATCCAGCACAATGTTCCCTCTTAACGGGATAAGACAATCGTCGTCTTCACCTTCAAGTTCAGTCTCTGCCCTGAAGACAAATGAGGTCAGCAGAGAGTTTTGCAGCTGTGGTTACCCATATTTCTGTTCAAGGCCACCAGAATGACTCAGAGCACTGGGCGTGTGTTTAGTACAAGGATCACAAACTTTGCTGAAAATTGACAGAGTCCAATCTTAAATATTTATGCCACACTCTAGGTTCCAACATAATAATAAAACTGAAAAACACCAGTTGACTTGTTGAGCCCCAGCATTCAAGGAGACTTTGCAGACATGTCTTCTACATTTCTCAAAACACTGGTATCTTTCAGATCCAAGACCCTTAATTCAGGATTTATTTCTTTCACACACTGAGTGATATTTTGAAGGCTTTCTTCCCTTTTTGACTTCACTTTTCTTTTGTAAGGAAGTTTGTTTGGATTTTTTGTTAACTGACAAAGATATATACTTCCAGTTAGGTAAACTTTTTTTTTTTCTGTGATACAACACTTTTATGTCTCTATATTACAGTTTTAAGAAGTCACGTACTATTTTTAAAAACCCAGTGTAACAAGATGTGTTATGGCAACATTTGTAGAAGAATTTTCTTAAATATAACCACAAAATATGCAGTGGTGTCCCTGTCTGTGTAATTTAAAATTCTTCTTTGTATCCTTTATGTATGAGGTTTTGGTCCAATTACTTCAGTTTTCCATGTGGGATTTCTTTGGAGAGTGGTGCGGATTGGTGAGAGAATTTTTTATTTGCCAAAAAAAAAAAAAAGGGGAGAAGGATTTTCATGAGCAGTTATGGGATAAAAATTTATGAAGCACTAAATACTGTTGTGAGTGCTGTAACATAAAGCTCTGTTTTGTTCCTTTAGCACACCATAAAGTCATTCCGCTCACAGAGAAAATTCATACTACTCCCTTCCTCTTTGGCCTTTTGGATTTTCCTGTTTTCTTTGGGGCTGTTAGGACCAAATGCTTTCATTTATTTCACTCTACAGTAGACCAGATTTATAGGCGAATCTGAGGCCTGGTTTACAATGGTTATATAGCCACTAGTGTGGAACTGCACCAACGCAGAAACTAGGAACGGCTGTGATTTACATGTGCACAGCGTGACTTGTACTTGCGCAGCTTATCTCAGGCTGAAGGCAGGGTAAGTTAGACCAGGGAAAGTTATTGCAATGGCATCAGTCATTTTAGAGTAGGCGTTTCTGTCAGTGGGGATACAGTGAGCATGTTAATTAATATTGCTGTGTGTCAGTGTCTCTATCATTAAAATGGAGGCATTTCCACAGCCTCTTAGGTTATCAGTATGGAACTAGATGAAAACTGCAAAAACTAAAAAAATTTCCTGAGAGAGCCTGGAAAAGAACTACACCTAACAGTGAAATAAATTTTTATCAGAGAATTATTTTGCCAATCAGTTTAATGAAATTTATTTTGAAAATAAAATTGGCTGGGCAATTTTTATAACCCTTTAGATCTAAAATATTATACTGTACTTCTAGCTGTAGATCCTTGGCAGTTTTTGTGGGTTTCCTTTCAATATGTATACAGAATTTATCAGTATCTGTTGTTGAACTGTATTTATGAAGTTTATTTGTTATGTTTGTTTTTTTATATCAGTATAAGAGTTCTTGAGATTACCTATAGAAACAGTCTGCTGTTTTCTTGATTTTACTATCCCACCCAATTTTCTCGTTGTGAAAAATGATACCTGCGAGTCAGAAAATATGATGTGAGTTGGAGCAGAGTGACACCCCATTTAGCGACACTGCAAAGTTCTAGGCAATGGACAAATAACCCGGATTTAGCATGTGAGAAATTAGGACAGCTGACTTGATTAGGTGGGATAGATTCAAGCTCAAAGTTTGGAGGGGGACAGGAGAGACACAGACTGTTGCATGCCATTGGAAGTTTAACACCATTCTGTTGCATTGTAGTACAACCGCTACCAGCGCTATGGGGCTGAGGAGTGCGTGCTGCAGATGGGAGGAGTCCTGTGTCCAACTCCCGGCTGTGGAGCGGGTTTGCTTCCTGAACCAGGAGTGAGGAAAATTGTATGTGAACCAGGCAACGGAATAGGCTGTGGGGTAAGAACATAAATTTTTCCTGCTAATGATGTGGGAAACACTTTATATTGTACCATGTTAGAATAAGGGGGGAAATGTTTTTTTTCTCCCTTTCCTCCGGTGACTCTGAATTGCCCTTCATACCAGAGTGGGATACTGTAGCTCAGTATACAATTTAAATATAGCACCATGGCTTAGGAATGATGACTTCATCGTGTCCAATCCCGAATTCTTTGCTTTATTTGGTTTAAGAAGTTGCTGAGTAGATACAGTAAGAAACTGAACAATGCAAATGACAATCCAAATCCACTTTGACTTTCTTCTCCCAGCACTCAGCAGAAACGAACAGGATCTTGAGCAAACCATTTATTCTTATATTAACTCCAACTTTCTTTATAAGTCATAGAAGAAGGAGAGAGAGAGAATCACCTGTCTGTGACACTGCAGTGATATTGCTTATGCATGTTAAGATACATGATGATAAGGAATATAGAATTGATGGTGAATTTCTGGAAAACAAAACCAGATGACACTTGATAATGTTTTTGCTAAGAGGTCAGATCATATGGATCAGTGATTTTTTTAGCAGTAGAAAAAAACCAGGAACCTTACAAGAATCAAGGTTTGGGGGAAATGGAAATATGTAGAGACAAATCTCTGTACAAAAGAACCTATTAAATGTAAGATCACAGTGACTAACTGATGGTTGTACTAAGTGTCTGTTTCCATAGTTGGCATTATTACTGAATTCCATGCATGCTATGAGAGAAGAGAAAATATCTATATTTATGAAATATTATCATGCTCTTGCTGCTGTCTTTCTTGTGGAAAATGCACTTTTTATTACAGTTTTGATGTTGCCCAAACTGATAACATGGAAGAATAATAGTTTGCCGAACTAGGAAGTAGCAGTAACTTGTCTTCTTTGAGTAGGTTAGCATCTGTCGACCTTGGTAAAACTTCCTATCTGTCCATGCAGTGGTGCATGTAAAGCAGAGTATTCCCCAGCCTCGCTGAGCAGACATAAGGCTATAAAATAAAGCAGAAGCTAGAAAAGTAGTAATAAACACGACTGAGTAAGCAAAAAGAAATGCATCTGAATTAACTATTAGGGATTGGTTAAAAAAGTTAAAATCACAAATAATTTTTACTCTTCTCTCCGCCTTGTCGTGATGAAAATCAAACTGTGTTTTGCAACTCTATTCATCATCATCATGAATCGGCAAATGCCCTGTAAACAAATTGTACATAGTGTAAAGGATTGATATATTGCCTGGTTTAGCAAACTGCTCTGTTTCCTTTTATGGACTGTGCTGGGATTGCTGGTGACCAGATCTGCAGCCTTGAGTTTAACCTCACCCTTTGTTCCGGTGTATGTGATGTCTGGAACGTTGCGGGGTACAATTCACTGAGGCTGAAATAAGAAGCAAGAGGCTGGTCTATAAGACAAATTTTGGTAACATTAAGACCCTTCCTCAGAATCTATAATGGAACAGGATGAAAATACATGTCTTTGAATCTCTCTTTGTGCCCTGCCACATGATAACCTCAAGGACAATTTGTCGCAGAAGATTTTCTGTGGTGAAGGCCCTAGCCCTAAAGTCAGCTGCTGGTGGGACAGCTGACTGAAGGTAAGGGTCTGCCCGCAAGAACAGCATGGCAGTTAGGAAAGCTATTTTTTTCAACTCTGTGTTCTGTAATCTCTCTGAATGTTTTCTATTCAGAAAGTTAAACCATGTTGGGTTTTTTCCCAGACAAAACCTGGCCTTTTTTAGCATGAAGGCCTTCCGCTCTTCTTTATGGAATCCAGATACATCCACTTCAGAGGTCTGGCTTCCCTCAACAGTATATAGAATGATTTATAAGCTCAAAGAAAGGCCCAAGATGAAGAATGTCCTTTTGTCTATCCAAATAAAGGTAGCAAAAAAAGCTTACCTGTACAGCTTAGGTTAGAGACATGTTCCTTCTTAAAGCTAATAATCAAAGAAATAAAGAAGACAATGTGAATCTCTAGATTCTCTATGAATACCTGTGTCATCCTTTAAGATGACTTTAGATATATAGAGTTTCTTTTTGGGGTATTTGAACCTCTGTCCTTGGGTAAAGTTCAGAGTTGGTAACATATTGCTAACAGCAGAAGTTACTTCTAACATAAATGATGTTATTCACCCAGAAGCTCTTGTAGAGAAATATTTGTCTGCTGCACAGAACAAACTGATTGTTCAGGCCTGAATTGCAGTATAAGGGTGGCTAACAACTGTCAAGTATTTGGCAATTTTTATTAACTGATGAGATGGATCAAGGTAGAGAGGGGGGATAACTTTTCAAGAGAAAGTCAAGACAGTAAATGAAAAGGGTTTTCAGAAGCCGTTTTAGAAAAGGAGAGGCAGAAGAAAGCAAATAGAGAATAAGCTGGCTCAGAGACTGAGGTGAAATTAATATTCCATTATTCAGAGAGAAAACTGTGTGAGGTAGTCCCAAACATGTAAGGACTTCAAACAAATCTGAAAGAGCATTGAAAAATGTATAGGTACCTGAGCCTGGCTTGATACAGGCATTTTGCCTTCCTCGGTTTCTTTCTGTGGTATGTGAAATGAGGAACTAGAATCTTTTTTTGCAAATTCATTGTTATTGGTGTCAAAACTAAATGTGAGTCTCCAAGAGAGCGCTCTTAATTTGCTAAAAGGGCCTTTGGAAAAGTTAAAGATGGTAGTTTTGCTTTGTTTGAGGACATTCAGAAAGAGCAATATGTGGGGGCCAGAAACAGGTTGGTAAATATCTAGACAGAACTGTGCCAAAAAGGTGAGGAGAAAGGTTTAAATTTAAGAATCCCCATATGTACCTTGTGCAGTCAGGCATTATTCAGGCTGTCAGGTAAAGAAATAGAACAAGAAAAGAGATTTATTTTGACTTGAAAAGTAGTATGCAGATATCTTTTTAATGATTATAGATATCTTTTTAATGATTATGAATAGTCCTCACCCAAAGCCATGTTGTGGTACCGCTCACTGACCTCACTCTTACCTAATCTTTCATATTTTTATCATTAGCCATAAATATATTAATTGATTTACCAAGATATTACCATTATATAATGTTGTTCTACCTTCATTACTATGCATCAGACCTATGTTACTAACTTTTATTGCTCAGATATAAAATTTTGACATATTTAATATGAGGAAACAGCAACAAAACATAGAAGACAGTACTTATTGTACCAGCTGGCTTGAGTACAGGAAAAGCAGTGGTAATCAAGGCGTACAAAAGCTCTATGAATAAAACATTTCTTTCTTGTTTTATATGATACTGGCATATTATTTCCTAAATATTAAGGAAAAGTTTGGAGTTTAAAGCAGGTAAGAAGTGAGCTTCAAAAGGGACTACACTGCCTGTTTATTAAAAAGTTTCTACACATGTGGTTTCTACACACAGAGTTCATTTGTCATGCAAAACATCTACTGTCAGTATCTTTCAGTGGGATGACAACTAGTGTGTGATTGAATCCCAGCCCTTGTTCCACAACCATATAAACATTATGCAGCATACAATATCAGTTGACCTGTTCCTTGGAATGGGGTGAGATGGGAGATTGGGGATAGTGGAGATAGAGCCTCTGTCAATCTTTTGCCTTTGAGTTTATTCATTCCTAGTGTGGTCTATGTAAGTAAGAAGAAGAATGTATTTCCAGAGATCTTTTGTGGTTTGATAATCCCTTGCTAGGAGACCTGACCCTTGAAGCTATAGCCAGGTTCATGGAGGTTCTGAGACCAGTCCAAACTACCGTAAGGTCTGGGTGACAACTTAAATGATGTTAGGAACAAGCTGTCATAATTAATGTTTTTGTGGCCCTTCATTCGGATCCCCTAATGTGAAATTCCAGTCTGCAAGTCAATACTTAGTGTATTAAAAGTGTGATGATAAGGGAAGTTTTATAGCCTTGCAAAGGGAGCACAAAATTTGGGGTTATTTCACCTCTTTTACACCATATTTACTGTCCTGTAAGCATAATGCCATTGAAAGACATCAAGATTTCACAAAAGATGTGTTCCCTTCTAGGACGGGTGAAATTTTAAGACTGCAGACTGCAAGAGGTCCCTGAAAAATCAATAGATATAAACACCGTGTCTTCCTTATAAATAGAATTCCTAGGCCATTGCATTACATAGAACAAAATCCCTGAGGCAATTTCACTCTTCCCAGCAATTTTTTCCCATTGATTTCTTCTTTCATTCTTTTTCCATAGCTAAGGAAGCACATGTCAAAAGCAATTGAGGCATATTGGTAGAATTAATAATTGTTTGCCTTTTCAAAAAGCTGAATAGAATAGAGAATACTCTAAAAGAGTTACATGAGAAGTGCAATGCACATTCCTGTTGTTTGCAAAGCTCTTTTTTGTGGTTTGCTATCTCCTGTTCATGCCTTTCCTAGCATGTATGTTTCATCTTCAGTGATGTTTTTGATAAGCATAACAATATGCATATAGGCAAACCCTGAATAATTGGGAAAAATACTCTGTTTTGAGGAGACAAATCTGAATTATAAAAACTCCAAGAAACATGATACTAGTCACTTAATTTTGATAATTCAAATGATTATTTTGTTAGCTGGGTGCATCCTTCTACATTTCTGGAGTGGGGTTGTTTAAGGCCTTTGACACGGTCCCTCACAAAATCCTGCTTGCCAAATTGGAGGGATATGGATTTGATGGGTGGACTGTTCAGTGGATAAGGAACTGGCCGGATGGTCACACCCAGAGGGTGGTACTCAATGACTTGAAGTCAAGATGGAGAGCAGTGACAAGTGGTGTCCCTCAAGGGTCTGTGCTGGGACCGGTACTGTTTAACATCGTTATCCATGACATAGACAGAGGGATTGAGAGCACCATCAGCAAGTTTGCAGATGACACCAAGCTGTGTGGTGTTGTTGATACACTAGAGGGACGGGATGTCATTCAGAAAGACCTGGACAGGCTGGAGAGGTGGGACCAGGTGAACCTCATGAGGTTCAACAAGAGCAAGTGCAGGGTTCTGCACCTGGGCCGGAACAATCCTCAGTATCAATAGAGACCAGGGGGTGAGGTATTAGAAAGCAGCCTTGAGGAAAGGGACTTGGGGGTGTTGTTGGATGAGAAGCTGGACATGAGCAGGCAGTGTGC
>VXAK01006933.1:0-20267 GCA_013399435.1 Arenaria interpres | reverse complement strand
GAGGACAGGCTGAGGGAGCTGGGGTTGTTCAGCCTGGAGAAGAGAAGGCTCCGGGGAGACCTAATAGCAGCCTTCCAGTACCTGAAGGGGGCGTATAGGAAGGCTGGGGAGAGCCTGTTTACAAAGGCCTGCAATGACAAGCCATGGGGCAATGGCTTTAAGCTGGAGGGAAGCAGATTTAGATTGGAGATTAGGAGAAAGTTCTTTACTGTGAGGGTGGTGGAACACTGGAACAGGTTGCCCAGGAAGGTGGTTGAGGCCCCTTCCCTGAAGATATTAAAGGTGAGGCTTGATGAGGCCCTGGGCAACCTGGTCTAGTTGGGGGTGTCCCTGCTGACTGCGGGGAGGTCGGACTAGATGACCTTTGGAGGTCCCTTCTGGCCCAGACCATTCTATGATTCTATGATTTTAGGTGTTTATATCTAGGAGGTTAAGTGCATAGTAGTTTGTAAGAGTACCCCAGTCTAGAAGTAAAAAGCAGTTTCCACATCTGGCAGTTACAAATCTTTTGTTGTAAAGTTCAGCTCTAATGGAATGTATTGTCAAGATCAGCATGTACTTTCTTGGTGCAATTTTTATCCCTTTTGTGTCTGGTTTTGGCACATTATTCTATATTTGTTGCCTGATCAAAATATTTGAAAGTCTGACTAACCTAAAAGACTTTATTTTCAAACAGATATGTAGGTATAAATGTTTGGTTCAAGATGTGCTTTGCTTCTTTATTAGCAGTACCAGGAAAATCTTAAACGTATGTGAAGAGAAAATAGACACCTTTTAAAATACTTCAAGATATAAAGATAGTCAAGATGAGTAGTGGTAATTCAAGACAATCTTTGAAGATATTTGCACTGAAGAAAATCTTTTTAATTTTATAATCAGATTAATAAAAGGTCATGGTTGAAGAAGACCTGTGTGCACAATGATCTGAATTTTTGTCTCAGTTTTAAGCTGGGTATGAAAGTTGAAGCAAGAGCAGAAATAAGATGCTCTGAGGCTTTGAAAAACAGAGGAATAATTCAGAAAAGGAAAGACTTTAAGACCTTTATATCATTTGCAAAACACTAAAATAGAAATATGAGATAGCTGCTATCTAGTACCCACAGTAAAATTGAAGGGTTACTCTTCGTTATTACATTTCAGGTATCTGTCCTTGTTCCATATGTCATTAAATTTTTGCTTTTAAGAAAATTCACCAGAAAGGTATTACCACGGATAAGGTAATAGCTGAAGATATTGCTGAGATTAAGAAACCACCTCACAGCAGGACTGTTTCATAATATTGTATAGGAAGTTTTTTCAAGGGGAATGAAAATGAGACAGACATTTTCTATTATTGTTAAATGCTGAGTTGCTAGCATTGCGCCACAAGCTCTAAGAAGTAATCATGTATTGCTTTCTTCTATTGAGTGGGCACTCTGGCCTTTAGAAAGTGGAATTCCATCTTGTTGACACATTATGCTTCAGTAGCTAAGCAAGTTGTTTCATTGCTAAAATATGACAGGCTTTCTCAGGCTGGCCAAAATTCTTTTTGGATTTGTAGGTGTTATAGTTTGAGAAAACCCATAACAATCTATTGTCATTTAGACAATTATTCTATCACACAATGACCCCTCCCCACCCAGAAAGGGAAATCAGGGAACACCAATAAACACAAGGGTTGAAATATAAATAGACTTAATAGACTAAGACTAAATAATTAACAATAATACTAAAGAACCATTGTTAATCACGATACTCATATAAGACATACAAGAATTATACTCAGCCAATTCTATCAGCAGGAAGCTGTGCACTCCCAGCAGGGACAGCAAATGGCGGACACTGCCAGCGCAATGGCTTCAGGAGGAAGGGAAGGCCTCAGGGGTCCGGCACCGGGGCAAGGAGTTGTCTGGACCCGCCGCCATCAAGGGACAGAGAGCTACGCAGCAAACTTTTCTAATTTATATTGAATGTGACCTTCATGGTATGAAATAATCCTGTTGGCCAGCCTGGGTCAAATGCCCAGGCCTTGCTCCTCCTTGTCCCTGCACCTGGCAAGGCTTGAAAACACTAAGACCTTGAATCCCACAGAGCCTGGCTGGCTATAAAGTAAATATTTTCACAAATTCAGACACTAGAGTCTTCTAGAAGTGCAGTTTTCCCCAGCATTAGAACAAAACTTAGTCCTGTGTCTCTCAACCCAGGACAGTAGGGTTTTTTTCTGGTGATGGTTTCCGTGGTTTAAAATGAACTGTAAAAACATGAGGCTTTTTAAGATGTGATAGAATGTTGGTGTTTTAATGAAACATTTACACCAGAATAGCACTGTACAATTAACAAGCTCTGTATTGCTGTCAAGGTGCATTATTCCATTGCCCATATCTTGCAGTGCTGCAATTCATTGATCTGGTGACTGGTATCAAACTCAACTGTTAGCAGCAAATGGATAAAGCAATCTAGAGAATGTTTCCATTATTAATAACATGGATCGCATTAGTTCATAGGACTAGCAAAAGCAAAACAAATTCTTTTTATAAGGAGAACAAATCAATTACTTGCGCTTGGTTCAATAGGTAGAAGAATAACTGCTTTTTCCTTTTCCTCCCAAATCACAGAGAAATAGCTGGCCAAACAATGTTAGAAAACAACGTGTGGGTCTCTTCAGCTCTAACTGAACTAGAATTGAAACTTTTGTCTGCCTTATCTCCAGATTATTATGGAATGTCCCATATTATATGATCAAATTCTGTATCCCTTAATTTATTTAGGGTATAGCTTTTCTGTGAATTCTGAATCATGCAGGCATCTGGAAAATGGCTGTTGTACATGCACGTTGCAAATTTTATATTGTTCACCATTTAAAATCTGTCATATGTGGTCTAAGAAAGAAAAAGCAAGGAGGTAGAGAAGAGGTAGTTACCTGATAAAGGGATGGAGGCTGCTGGTCTCTGTAATTTAACATGAGAACACAGAGAGTAGAATAACTCTGTGTCAAGAAAATGGTATTAGAGAAAACTAGGATAAAATCAAGTTCTTGCTTGTAAAGATAAGTCAAAACTGTAAAAACGAACCTAGTAACTATAAAGGATAAAGCTGGTCAGCCAGCTCAGCTCAGACTGGGATTTGTAAACCAATGTTTCGCAGAAGATAAATAGTGCCAATTTTACCAATTTGTCTGAAATAGGAATGAGCTAAAATTACAATCGTGTGAGTCCCATTTTAAATTGAGAGCTGAGATAAAATAAGAGTTAGTTTTAAAATTACATTTGTAGTTGCTTTTAGGATTTATCAAATAAATCTTAGTCCTTACAGACTGCTAGATCAAACAGTCCCCTGGAAAGGTAGTAGGGATTTTCATATTAGAGATAGCAGGCACTCGACTTCATCAGTCATTCAGTGTTCCGATTCCAGAGCTGAAGCTACCTGGGCTTCAAATTTCTTCACCTGTGGAATGAGAACAACATTTTACAGTAGATGAAATACACACAATTTGAAATATCCACAGCTTACTATAAATGGATTTTGGCACATAGACTTGGAAAAACAGCTCAAAAAAATGTACCCTCTCTGGTTGGCTGTGATTCCTTTTCTTAGATACCTGTTGAGTATATCATACTGTGATGCTCAGGTCAGGATTAAACTGATCACCAAATCTGAAGGATAAGTCAAAATTTTCTCAGGTATCATTGGCAGGAACTTGACATTCTGTGCCAAACTTGGTCGATGAACTACATACCATCTCCAGGAATTTTGGGGGCATTTCTCACCTAGTTCCTTGTTATTGCAAGAGCCTCAGGCTTTGATGACATCTTTGTCTATTTTGGTCTATGCCTGTGGCACATTAGAGTTAGTCTCTTGACGACTGAAGTGCTCTTATCTAATTAAAATAATTGGGCTCCATGTAGCAGTATCTGGGTGATATTTAATGGCTTATGATGCTCAGGAGATTATATTAGATGAACTCATAATTCTGTCAAGCCTTAAGTATAATGGAGGTTTATGACTGGAGAGGACTTGGAACTACTTTTTACTTACTACTCCTCTCCTCTTCAACAAAGTGTCTAGAAATACGTCTGACAGTCAGGAGACAATGTTTTATCATGTGACCCATCAGAAAAGGCATGGAGTACAACAACAGGAGAGAAGGAGAAATAAAATGTATATAGGAATCTCCAGTTAATTCTACATGCGTGGGAAACTGAGCTCTGTCTTCTGACTTCATATTTCACTTACATATAGAGTAAGATTATTCTCCCTTTTATGACAGGGAGAAACAGTTTGCACTTGTATTTCCTTCAGCTAATGGATTAAAAAATCCTGGTTACAACAGTCTGTCCTGCACCATAAGAGGTGCCTGAGCTTTCATACTTATACAGTTTGTATAATGACTGCAGTTTTATAATCAATAAGACGAATACAAATACATTTGTAAATTAGCAGAACTAAGGGTTAATGGAAGATTTGGTCTGAATAAACAGATCTATCACAGAGTCACTGGAGAGGGAACAATAATGCAATCAGCAGAGGATGTGCTGCTTGAGAATGGCAGCGACCAAGGGCAGGATTCTAATTGTGCAAGAGGCTTATTTGAACAATCTTCTAAAAACTTTCTCTATTTGAACAAGAAAAAGAAACATGGGCTGAATACAGAAAATCACTTATAAATGAAAAGGAAAATAAATGTGAATCAAAGTAAGCTTATTTATTACCTTTCATATGAAGTTTCACATGAAGGCCTCCTGAGGCACTTCAGATTGTATTATTGCATTATTGTAAAATGCAAGAGCTGCTTAATCAATGGGAAATGATGGACTGAAAAGATAGGACCAGAACAATAAGATCTTAGATTAAAATGAATCTATTGACCATCATTTGTAGCTTAGCCAGGGAAAAAATTCAAAGTTCTGAATGCTAAATTAAAAATATCCTCCTTTTCAGTCTGGTATAATTATGGCCCATAGCTCAACTCTGAAGTAAATCACAAGGCTCATAAAGTGAGCAGCTGACATAGATCCCAAAAAAACCATTGCTTTCTACAGCTTTTGTGATACATGAAGTCTTCATGTCATTGGTTGTCAGAGTTAAAAAGTGCAGTAGAGATTTGGGGTCCCAGTCTATTCTGTGTAAGTACAAATAGCTTCGACAGGCTGAGAGAGCTGGGGTTGTTCAGCCTGGAGAAGAGAAGGCTCCAGGGAGACCTTATAGCGGCCTTTCAATATCTGAAGGGAGCCTACAGGAGAGATGGGAAGGGACTCTTTGTCACGAAGTGTAGTCACAGGACAAGGGGTAATGGTTTTAAATTGGAAGAGGGAAGACTTAGATTAGATCTTAGGAAGAGATTCTTTACTGTGGGGGTGGTGAGACACTGGAACAGGTTGCCCAGGGAAGTTGTAGATGCCCCATCCCTGGAGGTGTTCAAGGCCAGGCTGGATGGGGCTTTGAGCAACCTGCTCTAGTGGAGGTGTCCCTGCCCATGGCAGGGGGGTTGGAACTCGATGATCTTTAAGGTCCCTTCCAACTCTAACCCTTCTATGATTCTATGATTTCTATGATATGGAAAGCAACAGTTTGTGTCAGTTTAGAACCTACAACTAATAGAATCATAGAATAGTTCAGGTTGGAAGGGTCCTTTAAAGGTTATCTGGTCCAACCTCCCCAATGACTCTTTTGTTTTTTTTGCTAAAAAGAGTACCCCAGTTAAAAAATATTTGCAAGTTTTTTTATATCTGTCCATTAGCTGGTCAGAGAAATACCCGAAGAGTTTCTTTCTCAGCTTTACCTTCACTCTCTGAATTATATAAAATCACTGTTGGTCAGCCAGGCTCTTGGTTCATTCTTTCAAGGCTAAAACAGCATTTTCCATGTGGAGGGCAAAAAATGGTTACTTACTGAGATTGTGAGACTCTTTGTGATAAAAAAAAAAATGGCACAAAATGCAGAGTACAAGCATACCATAGGGACAGGCCACAGAAAAGCTATAATTGTGCATTAACACTTCCCTGAAGAAAACCTTTTCTGTGAAGACAAACAAGAAGGTTGTCTACAGCTTCTCCAAGCTTCTTGTCAGCTTACAGCTATATAGGATTTCTTACTGAACCATTAAGCAAAAGCTCTTTCAGACATCATTTTTTAATTACAACAGTTTGTCTATGGAATGAAGCAAAGTGACTGCTTGTCTTGTCACCAGCACAAGAGAAATATTTATTTTTCAGTGCACATGTTGCATTATTTCCATATACTGTATAGAACCCAGATTGACTGAGCACCCTGTAATGCATCTGGTTGGACTATGTTCCTTGAAGAGTGGGAGGAAAATGACGTTGAAAAGATTTAAAATATAAAAAAATGTAGTTTTCTTACAAAAAATAAACAGCTTTTAAAAATAATATTAAGTAGAACAGAGTTATTCTGAGATCAACTTTCCTCATCACTACTACTTCAGTAAGTTATTTAATAATGATGTCACATGCAGAACTTTGTTATTTCAAAACCATTTCAAAGAGATAGCAAAGCCACCATTCCACAATCAAAGCTGATTTTGAAGTGCTGAAACAAAGCTGATTTTCAATTATCAGAGTCCAAAAAAAGCATCTGAAAACTGTCTTGATTGCTGCAAAACTGCTATCTTTTCATGTTGGATAACTCAAAACAAATAGATGATGCTTATGAAGCTTCAAACAAAAATCTACTTCTAACAAAGCATAAGCTTAAAAAATCCTCAGCCTAAAAGGGGATATCTGGGAAAAGTTATAAGCTTGTGAAAGTAAGTTTAGAACAGAAGTTGCATCTCGACCTTAACAATGGTATTAAGGTCACTAAGCTGTAATACAGGGAGTAAAGAAAATGTTGCAAAGCCAAGGGCGAACTATGAAAAAAAAATTAAAATATAATGACCAAATTAAACAAAGGCATCCCTTACACAGTAAACTAATAATATTCTTAATGAAAAGCAAGGACATAGATTTGGAGAACAATGACCAACTGTAATTCAGTGGGAAATAACTGAAAACTAGAATGCAGTCTGTGTGCATAAAACCATCATGCAGCAGAAGAAAAGGGAAAATTCTGATAAGGATAATATAATGTAGCTGTGAATGGAGTCCTTGACTAAGGGCAGAAAATCATGGATGGATAGCCAAGTCTCAGTTAACTCCATTTTATCCCTATATTTCTCAAAAATTAAAGCATTCATACCAATTATATTTTTTTTCCAAAAGCTCTCATGCTAAATTGGGTGACAATCACTACCATGATAGAAAATCTATTCCACTGACACTTAAAAGACGTAAGTGAAGAGATAAAGAGTAAGGTTTAAAGGTACCAGTGGCTCACTTATTCAGACTAAGTTAGCAGTAAAATAGGCTGGTTAAGTCGGGCGTTGTTTCCATTAAGAAATCTCAAATAGCAGGACTATGTTTTGTACTTAATCTCTGTCATTTTCTCTTTTATGCCAGTGAAATGCTCACATATGTAATATCAGGTAATGACAATGATAAGTCCCTTAAGCACACCTGAAATGGTTATATTTAAAAAGATTGTCTTTTAGGCCACCAATCTAAAGTCAGTGCTTAATATTAAATACAATCTGCAAATAAAAAATATGCATAGGGTATGTACTACAGCATTATTATATGTAAAGAAAGCTTGACAAGAGTTTGTTTTCTACTTACTTTTCCCTTCAAACTGAAATGAATGTAAATTTTATTTCCTTATTTTAAGGAACTTCTTGTCTCTTAAATATGCTTTTTGAAATGCCTTAATCTTTATGGCAATGATGCTTATGTCAAAACCTTATCAAGCAGTGTTGTTCTGAAAAAAAAATATTTTTTTTTGCCTGTTGTTGTTGGCATGGTCTTTTGGTATCATTTGACATAAATCAGAAAAATAGACTCTTAAAAAATGCGAGAAGATCAAAACTGAAATCTACAAGATTTTCCACTGGAGGTGGAAAAGGAATAAATAGGAAAATGAAGGCAACAAGGAAGCAGCCTTTAGGTGAGGTCTGAGAAGACCTGGTAGGATCTTACTGAGTATTCAAAACTCTCACAGGAGCATCAATATCTTCATTCCCTCCATTGACTTGCAGAGTAAAAAGCTGCCTCTGCATTTTGTGGGAACAGCCTGGAAGGAGACAACAGAAACATTAACTTGCCACCTCTGCTGAGAGCCATGACTTTTGTGAGGCAGTACCACATCTCTGGTTACTTGTTTGGTCCCTCGTGAGCAGGTGGAGATTGAGAATAACAGCTAGTAAAGTGGAGGTTTCTCCAGAGATCCTTAGCAGATTCTGAAAATGCATATTCTGTAGGAAAGCCTGTAACTTATTAAATCCTTTGATGGGTGGGCCTGGCATAAAGGAGTAAAACCGTACATTAGGGTACGTTAGTGTACATTACATGCTTTGGCTGTGTGTATTCAGAGTCGTGAGAAACTGCCTGCTAAGTCTTTGTATAAATGAAGATGGAATTGGGATGCTTATATCCTGAACTGTGGCTAGACATCACAGTGCTTGGATGTAAAAGAGCAGTGAGGGGACTACAGGTGTGTTCAGAGTGAGTGGGCTATTGAGTGGATGAAAGCTTAAACTTTACAAGCGTTGGATGTACAAAGAACAGCACAGCCACGACTGTGCTTTTTGCATGAGTTCCTGGTTATTACAAAATTTTAATGTGAACATATATTGATTAGAACCTACTAAATTTTGTATTTTCAAGTATCTACAGTTGTCATATTTTAAAATCCTTTACACCAGCAGGAAGCTTTTTCTGGGCATGAAGTAATTACCTAAAGTTATTCCAGAAAGTATTTCAGATTTGGAGATGGAAAAAATGTGGCTGCCAAATAGTAGCATTCCTCTGAGGTAGTAACTCACCATATCCTCCTATCAGAGGAGTGAAAACAACCAGTATTTGGTGAGTTAAATAAATCAAAGAGGAAATAAACTTAGCAATAAATGTACAATACAATAATAGCTTTTATATGCTGCTGTGGTTCTCACCAGTGGTGTTTTCATAATATGCATCACAAGCTTTCGCTGTTCAGGGAAACACATTAGTGTTTTTGAATTGTTTTTATTATAAGCCACGCAAATAGTGTTTGTCCCAGTGGGATGTGACATTAATTATTAGCAAAAGATCTCTTACATGATTTCAGTCAACAGAGAATGAACAGTTTAATCTTTATTTTCAGAGTGCGACATATAACTATTCAAAACTGCATTAAAAACATTTAACCCATGCAGGGTATTCCTGCTGAAGAGACGACACATGACAGAAATAAATTGCCCTCATAACATTTGCAAATGTTTCATGATTCCAAAAATGTTTTCTGTGTAATTAAAACATGTTCTCCTTCATTATGTTTCAGAAAGAAACAGTATTTAAATTCTTTCATATGGATGGCCAGTGGTCAACTCCTCAAATAAAAAAAAGTTTGATTCTTTCAGAGATGGAATTTTTTTGAGAATAAGTCCCCTGGAAAAAAGTAAACAAAAAAATCAGTCAAAACATACTTCTGCAAGTGAAGCAAGAGGAAAACAATGACTTCTGGGAAGTAACAATAAGCAAACTTGGGTAACTGATAAGAAATCAGTTCTAACCAGAAAAAGGGAGCTGACAATTCAGTAAAGAAATAATGTTAAGGGCACAGCAGTAAATTATCTCAATGTAAAGGAGGACTAGGAAGGGTAAGGAAAGACCATCTTGCTTGAACAATGGCCGTTTTTATGACCTGAACAGTGAGAAAGAAGTGCATAAAAAAATTAAGTAGGTTGTATCTATCTCTAGGAACAGATAGAAAAACAGAAAACACACAAAGTCAGAAAGTGCAAGACGCGCTTCTAATATAAAGTCTAAAGCTTCGCATAAGGAAGTAATAGAAATAGTAACACGAAAGATCAAGGAAGCTGTTGTTTGGCTTCTTGTGGGAGAGAACACTGTATCTTTAAACAGTTCCAAGAAGGCAAAAGTGTTTACTTGTTTTGTTTCTATCTTAATTTGCAAAGTGACTTGCTCAGATAGTTAGCAGAGCTAAAACCAGTGAAACAGAATTAAAAATACCAGCTATAGTGGGGAAAGGACAGGACAGAGATATGTTTTCAAATCAGCTGAGCCTAATTATGTTTTTCCTGTGTGAATGCCTGCAGAAAATCCAGAACATTAATGGTCACTTCTAACAATATGGGTAGGGAAATTTTTTAAAAAGGCGAAAACAGTAAGTCTATGTCTAAAAAGAGGAAAAAAAGGCAACCTGAGAATTACAGAGCAGTAGGTTAAACTTGAATTCCTGAGGGAAAACTGTAGCAAATAATCAAAATATTGATTGCTACCAGAGGATAAAAATGAAAGTTTCAGGAAGCATGGACTTAACAAGGGTTTATCGCATCAATCTGCCTTTGTCATGCCAGAGTAGGAGGACTTGTGGGTATGAGAGAAGTAGATGATGTCATCTATATTGAATCCAGTAAAGCTGCTCACATTGTTTCATATGAAATTCCCATAGGCAAGCCAGGAAATAGAAGATTAGATGATAATTTCATTAGGTGGATACGTAATTAGTTGGAAAGCTATGTATAGACTATTTACCAGCACTTCACAATGAAAGCAGAGGGATGTTTCAAATCTGTCCCAATGTTGACAGGTTTTAATATTTTCTGTGATGCCTTGATGAATGATTATAGGGTAAGATTATTAAATTTGCATAGGCTATGTAGCTAGGAGGCAGCAAACAGTTTGGAACGTGATAACGATTCAGTAAGGATAAATGTAAAGTTTCTATACTTGGACAAGTACACGCAGCCATATGTTATGAGAGCATAAATGCTTAGAGACAGCAAGATGCAAAAGAGGATCTGGGAACTGCCGTGGATCACAATCTGATCTTGAGTCAACAATATGGTAGTGTAAAAAAGGCAAATGCTGGACTAAGGTGTGCAAATCACATTAATTTCCCCTAATCCAAAATAACAGATGAAATGCACGGTAAGGAAACCTGAACAGTGGCCCTCTTTTCCTTTCGGATGTTATGATTCAGTTAAAGAAGGATGATGTCCATTTTAATAATGCTCTTTATCCAAGAAAATGGTCTTTTTTCTACCCTCTTCCTAGTCCACTTGGTTTTGAAGAAAATAAATTGGTGAGATGTGCCATCAACAACTTCCTCCATATCTGCTTGACTCTCTGTTCATTCCAATCTATAGCAGACTTTGCTCCAGAAATAAAAGCCAGCTGAAACAGATAAAATCTAATAAGTGCAATATTGCAAAGTGCTTATATGCTGTCAGCGACTAACATACATAAACCTAAGGAGAGTTCATATCCCTGGTGGCTTTCTAAATACTGCTTTACAGAAAGCTAGTCCTAGCTCAGAGTGACATGAGTTCTTTCTCCTCTCTTGCGAGTTCCCACTGCCAGGATTTGATTAGATAATCTTTTTCCTTTGAATAGCCAGCTGCTTATGAAATGACACTGCTGATACTTCGTGATAACAGAGAATAAACTAGCCACCATGTCAGAAAATCACTGTGGACGTTTTATGAGGAAACATTCAGGTTAATCTTTGAAAAAAAGAAATCTTCTCGTTCCTTCGGTCCATGATTTCAGAGCTCCCAAATGTTTGAGCCATCTCCCAGCTCTTTTGAGAGTCTGGAAATTAAATAGAAAAGCCCACACTGTAATCAGACCCATTCTGCAATTGATTTGGTTGAAAATTTTTGTCAAAACTGTGGAATTTGAGGTGTAGCATTGTGTAAAAGGGAAGGAAACTGTCCAGCTGCCTCCATATACAGCACTAATATTAGAACAAATAAAAGAGAATCAGGAAAGGTTTCAGTCACCAAGTCCTTCACCTGTCTTTTTTCTCTTAGCAGAGATCATTCACATTTTATGCCCCATAAAGCTCACAATTGTTTCATTGTATTTTCCCTTGAATGTATATTAACGTGGGGAAGCAAATCACCATCACCGAGATCCATAGGCTTCGGGAGGCACACTAGGTCTTCAGTGCTGTTTTCTCCTCTGTCCTTTGGACCAACCTACTCCTTGTAGGAATCTTTCTCAGAAAGAATTAATGATGCATATCTCTCCTCTGCATCTGTGTGTAGGTGCATGTAGGTTTTCCATGCCTCAATTCTATCATTTGTTTTGTGGTTTCACCCTCTGACCCCTTCTTTACCAAATTCTATAAGAAGCACATTTGAAGTAAAGCCTTTAGAACTGTTATTAAGCAAGCAAAGAATTATTTCAGTCTTCCTTTCTCAGGTACTTTCAACTAACTCTGCTTTAAAATAGAAAAAGACCCTCAATTTTGGGGATGCAATTTCGTATTTTTCTTAAAATTTCTGAGTACATTTTGATTCACTTAATCCCTTCATATTTTGTAGTATATTAGTTCTTCAGCACTTAGCTATTCATGTAGCATTTCTATTTCTTGTGTGTATTTGTACTTTTACCTTTCTTTGTGTATGGTTTATTTTCTCCCTTTGTGCAATCCTCTTGAATATAGCACTTACCCTGAGTATTATTGTTACTGTTTTTAAATAACCCTATTCCTGCTGCATGAATTTGTTGAAGAAATTTTTCACAGTTTCTGTATTTTATCTTTTATTGAGACTTTCCTGTGATTTTACACAGAGAACAATACATGCATATACACAATGCAGCAAAAGATGGATTTTGGAACATTTGCAGACAGCAGAGAAGTTATATTCATTTTAAGGTACTCTTGTAGTACAACTGTGTTTTCTATGGCATTTTACTTCGTGATATTTTTATTTTGTGAATGGCATAATGCCCTTCATAGACCTTAATTTTATTTTAGTGTTCATTATACAGTTTGCAATGAGACTTTGTCAATTTTTTCATGTATTCCTGCTTTTCAGATTTCTGTAGCTAAACTTTTCTATTTGAAAATGCTGAGAAGATGAGTAAGGAAAAGTATCAGGTTCCTAGGAGAGGATTATACATATCTGAGTTTTCTTGTCATGTGGGGCTTGTTTAAAATAGTCGCCCAAACCAGATAAAACAAATTTGAAAATCAAGTTCATTCACACTTTTTATTTAATCTATTTTGATATTAAAATTACGTGAGTGTCTGCCATTGTCAAAGGCAGATTATCATAAATGGAAATTGCAGGAATATTTGAGTGACAACCATCAGGAGACCCAACTTCTCTTGTCAAAGCATCCTCAATAAGTTAAAAAGGTAGTTTTGTACATATGGATATATGGTACATAGGAACAATTTATGGAATTTGCACAAAAACATTAAGAGCAGCAAGAACCCTTTATCTTACTGATACCAGTGCAATTAATCTCTTACAGTTATAAACTAGCAGTGTATTTAGGAATTTAGTGAAACTCTTAGTTTTTGTATGGACTGATGCATTTGACTATGTCTAAAAACACATATTAAAGTGTGTCTTTATCTCAAGCTTCTGAAAAAACTTATGTTTCCCAAAGAATAGTTGTGTGCCTCACAAGTAATAACTCTAGAAATATAAAGCTAGCTTCTGAAAAGAAATATGTTAGTAATATTTAACAAGCATTATGTCACATTATGATTATTTCTGCTGAAGTGACTGGTATCTTAAACTTTGGTCATCAGGCAGAAGGGAAAAGCCAGTGGGAATCTTAATTGGGAGTTTCCTTTTGCCTTAATCTCACTTTTGGCGTTGGCTATTTTCNGGTTTCACTCAGGTGGGAAGAATCTTTTCTAGAGACTGTTTAGGTGTTCATATATGGCCTTTTTTAGATCTGATCTCTCGTGACTGGTCTTGGAAAGCTTTTTCCGTTTGTAGTCTTTTAAACTTGAAAACATCATATACTGAAGAAAAATTAGAATGTACAGTTAAAAAGCCAGAGATTCCTCTTTCAAGCTTGCCTTTTGATTTAAAACTAATAATTTTTTAAAAGTAACAAAGGCTACTGTTTCTGACCATAATAGGTACAGGCAGATCAAGCAGGTATGTTATCTAGTTCAGTTGTACCATAACGTAGCACACTTTATCTGTAGCTGCCATATCATTAGAACTTGTACTGCATTGTTTAGCATTTGATTGTGGATCAAGGAATTGAAAATAGTGACCAATTAAGTAAGCTGTCAATAAGATTAAAGGACAGGGTTGGAATAACTTCGTGTGTTAACATTCCGTTCTTGTGCATACAAGTGATTTCTGCAAACAGCTACAGAGATAAGAACTGCCCAAGATCAATCCAGTAAAATATTATCACTGAAATTTACAATTCCTGATTTTCACTATTAGAAATACTCTGAAAGAGTTGTTTTAAATGTTTCGCATTTTCAATCTGGGTTTGTCAGCGAAGGAAATTGGAAGATTTTTTCTGTCTTGACTTGCTCCACCCATAGCTAGAGTAAGTACCACTTTGATTTGCTTTCTCAGAGAGCTGTTTCATTTCACGTACTTTGAAGCAGTGGGGGGAAACTCTGGCAGTATCAGCAGCATAGAGAATTGTGTTGTTTCCTGTCATATATAGTGTCATTTGGAATGTGAAGATTAGTCAAGATTGAGAAAAGCAGTGGTTGCTGCTCATCCAAAACCATTTTAACAAGCAACTGATTAGTTTTCTTACACGGAAAGACAATTTCAAGAAGAGCTGAGTAGAGCTCAGAGAACATAAAGCAAACACTGGATGTCTAGACATTTCCCCACCAAGAAGGGTAGCTGTTAAATTTTACAGCATAATTTCAGTTGGTTAGCTGTGTGACTTGTAATATTTGGGTGGCTTTTTTTTATTACTCTCATAATCTTGGTAATGATTTGGGCTTTTGGGGGGACTTGGAAGAATCACTACTTCCACAGACCTGTGTTCTTTGCTCAAGATCAATTTAAAGTTATAGAGTACTGAATGGCACCACCTGACTAACGCGTTTGACACATTGAGAGCAAAACAAGCTTCCAGCAGCCAAGCTACTAGTAAAGTCAAGGAATCCCATTTTTGGCATTGCAAGCAAAAATAATCTACATTCTCTTCCTTCTCAAATGATGCCAAAGTTCCCTTACATCACTAGTTTCCTGTGCAATGGGCTTGCAATGTGTAAAGCCCCAGGGGATCCAGCCTTCTATTCTCCTGTCATTTTGAATAATAAACTTGTGAGGAAAATAGACAATTGCAGCCAAAAAGGCCCTCTATCTGCTTATGCTCCTGAAAAAAGTCTTTGTCCCTCTACTGCAGCTACTGATTTTGCCAAAGTAGTAGATATCCAGACATCATACATTTGCTTCTGGAAGTGGCCAACTGTGAATCAACCAGGTACCACAAAATTTCTGTTCACATAGTCTTTAGAAGATGTGCAGATGAACCAGTCAGACAAGGAACCTTTGAGCAAGTTGCCTGAAAGACAGAGAGCGAGACTTACCCTCAGCATTCCTGTGAAACTCCCATGCTCACGTAAAAAATTTGAAAGAGTATATCTAGTGTTGGTCTTGTCTGCCTTTGGGAAGCAAATCTCCCTGTAATGCCTTCTTGATACTGATTAGAAACCTGGATACATGTCACTGTACACTTGTACCAAGGGGTACACACTGTCATGCAAAGGTGAACGTTTTCAGAAGCTGCAAACAAGTGGGAAGAAGGGCCTGCACTGCTGATGGAAATATTTTGAATAAGATTATATGTGAACTATGTGTGGAGCTGGATCACGTCAGGCGGAGTTTGTCTCTGCAAACCTGGGATAGGTGGTTGGTCAGGACATACTTCCTCTAAAGCATCCTTGATTAAGATATCCAGATAAGGGGTCATAGCTTTGCTTTGTCTGCCATTGTGCACAGCATAGAGCAAGTGCCTCTATTTTCCAGTGAAGAGACCTATTTACTCACTCGCTTTCTCTCGTAGTCACCCCTAAGTGCCCTCCAACAACCCTAAATTTTCAACTTCCTTCTGAAGCTGCCTTCCAAGGCAGTCTGCAATACCACTGAATCCTGAAACATCTTCCGCGGACTTGCCCAAAGAGCCAGTCAGATTAGCAAAAAGTCTTGTTATTCCCTTCATCAGGTGATTCCATTATTCATCCTTCTTTCCCTTAGTTCATACAATCAAAGAATCATTGTCTCACCAAACTACTCAAGACTTGCAGGAATGCAGGTGCTGGTCACTCAGGAAATCCCCAGTCCTTTCTCTCCATATAGTTCTAGAGACTTTGCCCCACTGCACCTCCCACTGTTTCTGGAGCATGACATGTCCACTTTATTTTCCTGTTTAGACTTGGCTGGAGATTGCAATGAAGAGAGCACTTGTGCAAAAATAAACGCACAATTACTGAAAACAGCTACAGATTTTAAAAGCACTTACTATCAGAAAGTAAATATGAAAAGTTTCCGTGTCCTTCCTGTTACTTAGCACTGTTATGATGTTGTGCTAGACAGCTATCTGAACCAACTGAATTTTTATTCTGAAATTTACCTCCACCTGAAAGTGAGATACCTGCCACCTACTGTTATTCCTGTCTCCTCAAAGTTTTTTCTCTTTTCTTTCCCTTCAAACTTTGCTGCAGTTCTCTACAGAAATGAAAGGCCTTTGAATTGAAACTGATGGTCCTAGACAGTACAATGCTGTTGTCATCTATGCATTTACATTTTCCATTCTCCTTGGCTTGGCTATTTACTAGAAATACCAGCTTTCTATAGCCTTAAGACAAAAAGAATGTCTTACACTGTGTACTTCTAGAAGCTGTTGCAATGCCCTGTAGGGCATCCTAACTGTTGTCCTAAATTGAGATGACAGTGTTGCTCATATTAAATTGCCTTCTTGCTTGGCTTGGCATGCTGGGATCCATATCTATTAATGCAGGAGTGTCCAAATGTCCTGCTAGGAAAGCAATTTGTTCCTCAGTAGGGTGTCAGGGAAGCAGCTGGTCTAAGAAACTATCAGAGGTGATGTTAGGGGCAAGTTGTGTTTTTCTTGATTTAATGGAAATTTTTACTGATCCATCTCCTTGCCTGTCCCCACTACTTGTCAACAGGGCAGCATATATCCATCTTCAGCCATCTCCTATCCCTCCTGACAAGCTTGTCATATCTCTCTTGTGGAGAGACAGGCTTTCACACAGCCTGAGCCTCGTAATAGACACTTCAACAACTGCAAACATGTTATTAATGGATTTTTTTGTTTAAATGCCCTACAGAGAAACAATTTCAGAACATTTTTGCTAAGTATCAGTTTTTAAACCTCCACTTGGAGAGACTCTTTCACAAACTGAGATTTATTTTTGTCCCTCTTCTCTTTTTGCACACATACCATAAAGTACTTTTAACCCCTTGAGTAACTTTTATCAGTTTGTCTTTTTTCCATTTATATTCTAAATTAGATTTTAAGTCATTTAATGAAGGAGAAACATGAGGCTTCTGGAGTCTCATTCAGTGGCTTATTAATTTTAATCTATGTTAACTGCTGTTTGAGAGAATTATTGCGGGGGTGCCTACATTTATGAAGCTAGACTATGGTTATGGCAGAAATAATTTTTTGTTGATCTTAAGAGGAAGCAGCGTACAAGCGGAGTGTGATAGTCTGTATCTTTATGGCTGCAGTTACATCATGATACAGAAAAGTACAACATAAGATGTATGGTACAACTTGCTAATAAATAAGGAGCATGCATATTAAAGCATAATTCTTAATTGGGTCTACATAAAAAATTAATGAGGGCTCCACATATTTGGCGATGCTGTCTATATAGGTTAAACTGTAGAAAACTTCTTTACTTAGGGACCATGATGTTTGCATCACAGAATAAATCAGAAGTTCTGTCAACAAATTCTGGATTAAGGAGTATGTAAATGTGTCCTGGTTTGAAGTAAAGCAGAACTAATTTTCTGTTCAGTAATTTTATTTTTTTAGCTGGGCCTCTTCTAACTAACTAAACTCTGAAATTAACAGCGTAATTCAGAAACTGTTCACTCTCACAGTTATATCAAGGAACGGTGTGCAGAGAGGCCCTTGCTTACACTTATTGCTATAACAACCAAGGTCAGGTAACTTTGTTATTTGCCCTGTTGGAGGGTTGGAAGTGGAAGAACGTGGAGGGGTCACACCTGTAGGGAGGAGCAGACTTTACATACTAGGGCATAGATTCTTTAACTCATAAGCCCAATGAACAAAGTTAAACACACCAGCAATAGTTTAGTGCAAATATTATGAGGGATTTTTTACTTTCAATGAACCAAGGTGTGTAGTGAATTGCAGACACGTGCATATTATAGTCACTAGTGAAGGAAAGAAAATCAAGAACTATATGCCCCCAGCAGGTTTCCAGTTTCCAGTTCCATCTGGAATGACATTTACTGTATTACATAACTGATGTTCCTGCACCAAGAGTATATTTCAGATTTGCATTTGTGTTTGTATTTTATTATAAAAATTATACAAGTACTAAATATGGGAGACGTGCTAGCATACAGTCCATTATTTAGATCTTGCATCTCATTTGAATATAGAGTCATAGAATCATAGAATATATGTCAAACAATTCAATTCTGTGCCATGTGATCCATATGAACATGAGAAATGTGTACCATCATTTCAAATATACTTTTGCCTGTATCTTTTCTCATTTGATAATTATGTTGTTTTATACATTTTTCACTAAAATTGGAAAATGTCTTGGCATTGAAACTCTGTTATGGAGGAAGACAATGAGATTGATGTAAAGGTGTCAAGGTGACAGTAACCTAAGAGGGAAGTCCTTGGAGATAATAACTTGAAGAGGTGGGATGCATGAGGCTGTAGATATTTCCTACGTGCAAGGGCTTATTTATTTGCTGTTGTGTTTAGAACAAACTTTAGGTACAGCATATACGTAAATAATCATCACAGTAGAAAGAATCTGACCTCAGAAACTGCGTATTAATACATTGACTTTGAGTACTTTCATAGCGTTTAATGAAATTACTCCTGACTTGATTTTATGTTTGCATAGACAAAGTAATGGAATAGAAGAGAATTTGAAATATTCCAGGCCATCTTCTTAACTCCCCTGCTGATCTCTTTATACTAATCCATCCGTTCACAGCAGTAAAACTGGATTAATCAGATTAGCACTAGGGAAAGTCAATTTAAGATAAAGCAGCCTCACTGAAACTTTAGTATGTCTGAGATTGGCCTGAAAGTGACTGGGTCATGATTTGGTGGAGCATGAAGTCACCTTTTCCCCTGGTCCTCAGCTTTATCAACCCAGCTCAGAAGCTGGGTAAGAATAAAAATTGTTCTCTGCTAAATTGCTTCTCCAATGGAGCCTGCTCTTGCTGTTGTCTTTGGAAATCCTTAAGATGAAGGCAATATAGAGCTGGGCACAGACTTGTTCTTTATTGTACACAGGAAAAGCTTTAAGTCATCTTTAAGACATTTTGCTTGTGAAGTGATGAAATACAGAATAATGAAAGTAGAAAATCTTAATTTATCTGAGGACAACTGAGGTTTCCACACTGTAATTATTTGAGAACGTACATCAGGAAAAGTAGCATACAGAAATTTGTCATACAATTCTAATTTTAGAAACTGAAAGTCAAAAAATGGAGAAATAATTTAGGAATTCATCTGTGTTGTGATAAATGGTCTGCACCTATGCTTGTATGGAAATGGATATCCTTCTACAGAAGGTTGTAAAAGGCTCCTTTTCTGGGTGAGTGTCTCATTTTCCATAGGTCTACTGGTGGTGATAATTTTACTTATTCACATATTTTCTATAAGAAATTGAAATTATATTTGTTCTTGGATAAGGTATTTTAATTCAGCCATTTGATTTTTTTCAGAGCTTAAATGCTGCCCTTCTTCAGTGCCCGCTCATTATGGACATATTGTATGATATTAATAATAGTCTCAGTATTCTCAGATAAATCTCCTCTCCCCTGTTTCATTTTCAGGTCTTTCTTATTGTTCTTTTCTTTCCAATTTAATTTTTAATGATGAGTACTATGGGCTATGTTTAAACAGAGGACCAGACATAGGCGGATGTGCAGAACAATATATTTCAGTTTCTCAGATGTGTGACACTCCCTTATGTAAGCCATTATTGTTGAAAGCCAATAATAGTTAATGACAATAAATGTAGTAGTTTATGTACATTTTGTCCTCATTCATTGCCATATGTAAATTCTTATTGAAATGAAAGTCAAATGTTCTCCTGAAAATGTTAACTTTTGAACACTGAACCTTTTGACTGGCCACGGTTATGACACTGTATGTGTCCAGATCATTAAAGGGTACCTGCATGTTAAACCTTATTTGAGAACCTGTGATTTGAAGCTGGAGATTGAATCAATTCAGAGTATGTGAGCA
>VXAK01006932.1:12708-31707 GCA_013399435.1 Arenaria interpres | reverse complement strand
GAACCAGGACTCAATCCACCTCAGACTTCATACTGCTCTACTGAAGCATCTGTGCTTCATGCATTTGTGCCAATTCTCTCTCAAACTAGGAGCATACATGCCAGACATAAATTGAGCCATCACTGTGCTCCTAAGGCATAGGTCACTGGAATCCCAGAGCAGGGGAGAGACTGCTGTGCCTTGGGGAGCCTACTCGGGGTGTGCCAAGGATGCCCACAGCTTCTTCCTACCACCTTTCACCCTCCTCCCTTGTGCACAGGATGACATAAAGTGTGCAGGTTACATCAGGTGTATGGCTCTGTCTCATGAGAGAACATGTGGAGTTGTATGGGCTGGAGGAGGTGTTAGCTCAGAGATCTATTCAGTCTCTTTGGAAAAATGATTTTTTTTAGTCTTAAGCAGGGAGGCCTGCTGGTTGAAGACTACATGCTGAAGGACCGCCTGGGTTCTTCTGGCTCACAAATCATTCTTAAAAAATAGTCTGCATGTGAACTTAAACAAATTCTGTCTTAAAACTCAGGCCAGAACAGAATTCAGCTGTGGACTCTTCCTTAGTCATGTTGATCTAATGATGTAGAAGAGTGCATGAGGGCATTCCAAGTTATTTAAATTGCTAAAACAAGTGGATTGTGGTCTGAAAATGCACAGAATGGGCACCTCTCAAAAAAGATTACTTATTCACCATATTTGTTTGGATTCAGCTTGCTTTCTAGATCTACGCAAGGAGTTTTCATTCTTCCATGGCATTTGCGGGTGCTGTGGCATGAAACATCACCCCTGCAGATAGTTTTTAAATGGTTGTTTTCAAACCAATTGTGTAGCTCCAGCTTAGCCGAGAGCTATGCTTGCTAATGACAAGGATAGTCGGTGTGTTTACAATTTTCTAGCCAGTGCACTTCAGCTGCAACAGTTGGAGAAAATTATTATTCTTTATGTAATAAAAATACTTAGAAGTTAAAGCATATAGAATGTTCTAATCATTGCGTGTAATGCCAGAAATAAAATTCTATATATTTCTTTTTTATTTTATATAACAATAGCATAATTAAATCTCCTTAGTGATAGGGTATTGTCATGTTATTGCATTTTTTAAATCAAGACAGCTTTTAAAGCAAATCTATGGTTCTAAAGAGTTTTGCTTGTTTGTATTAAAACAGCCTTCTATGAAAACCAAATTTCTTTAACATTAAATTTGTTTTAAATTTCTTAAATTTCTTTTTTCCAGAGCAATGAATTGCCATGGTTTTACATTTTCATACTTGAATATGCATGCCAGCAAAAGAGTGGACTTAGAATATTTACCTGTTAGTTTTGAAAATTCTTCTAATTCTTTGTCTGCCTCTGGCCCCAGTGCAATGGTGTGAATTTTTGCCCCACTTTGTTTCACCAAATCAAGGCAATCTGCCATACGTGGGTCCTCTCCATCTGTCAGTAACAAAATTCCTGAACCATTCGTAGTAGTCATTTTATCTGCAATTAACTGCATCAAAAAAAGAATTATTTATATAAGCAGCAGAATAGTTTTTAAATACTAGTTTATCCCAGAGCAGTCAATGTATGCATTTAAAACTATGAACTTCAAATACAAGACAAATTTATTCTTTAATAAGCATTTGAATTTTTAACACTAAAACTATTACAATATTAATTACTGTAATTGATATTGCAACCTCTAATTGAGTAGACTTAGTAAGCATTCAATTATAAATAATGAGTATTTAATATATATTTTCCTAGAGAAGGAACCTGTCCCAAACTGAAGATGTCAGAAGCATTTTGCCTGTATATGCTTTGCTGTCTGAGGGGCTAGACGTTTAAGGACATCATATTAAAAATGTATGTCCACTGTCTGGAACTACTTTTTATTATGCAATCAAAATTTCAGAAGTAAAAAAGAACTGACTTGTGTCCAAGGATGGACTCTGAGGTAACTGAAGGTGGGGCCGAAAGGGGTAGGGAGTACCCATGGGGGAGGCCTCTGACCTGGCTGTTCCATCCCTGTCTGGTTGTCAGGCTTCCACCTGACAATGCCCCTATCCTGAGCCTCCTCTCTGCCCTGGACTCTCAGCTATCTCAGCAGTCTCATCCTTCTCTGTGCAATTTCTCTCTTTCTTTTTTCCCTTTCCCTACACATTGCTCCTGACTTTCAGTTTTGCATCTGAATTAGGTGATATCTTCTGGGACTTCAGACTGCCAGACCAGGAAGTAAAACAGACAAATAAATAATATTTAGCCATCACTGTTTCCCAATCTCATGATTTGTATGGGGTTTCACAGTTTTCATGACTAGTGAACTGTGGGAATTAACAATACTACCATTGCACAGCTTTCCACTTTAACACTTATTTATTCTATATGTTCATTGTAATTCATGAGTCAGATCTCTGGTGTTTCCCCGGTCCACATTTTGCCAGAAAAAGATATTTGCAGGAATACAATATGGTGTTCATTGATGTGTTGGTCTGCAGCCTTTTCTCTGTACGTACAACCAGAAATGTGACCAGGCTGTGAGTTTGGAGGCCTGTAACCAGTGGTGTCTCTCAGGGGTCAATACTCGGCCCAGTCCTGTTCAACATATTAATCAATGACCTGGACGAGGGGACAGAGTGTATCCTCAGCAAGTTCACTGATGATATCAAACTGGGAGGGCAGGCCAACACTCCAGAGGACTGTGCTGCCATCCAGCGCGACCTGGACAGGCTGGAGAGCTGGGCAGAGAAGAACCTAATGAGGTTCAACAAGGACGGATGTAGGGTCCTGCACCTGGGGAAGAAGAACCCCAGGCACCAATATAGGCTAGGGGTGGATCTTCTGGTAAGTACTACAGAGGAAAAGGATCTGGGAGTCCTGGTAGATAGCACACTTTCCATGCGCCAGCAATGTGCCCTTGTCGCCAAGAGGGCTAATGGAATCCTGGGCTGCATAGGAAAGANGGAACTACTGGAGAGAGTCCAGCGTAGGGCAACAAAGATGATTAAGGGATTGGAGCACCTCCCTTACGAGTAATGGCTCAAAGAGCCTAAAGGGGCTCTTTAGCCTCGAGGAGAGAAGGCTGAGGGGACACCTCATCTATGTTTACAAGTTCCTAAAGGGTGGGTTGAAGGATGTTGGAGCCGGACTCTTTTCAGTAGTTTCCAGCAATAGGACGAGGGGCAATGGGCTCAAGCTGGGTCATAGGAAGTTCCACTCAAAAATGAGGAAGAACTTCATTACGGTGAGGGTGATGGAGCACTGGAACAGGCTGCCCAGGGAGGTCGTGGAGCCCCCTTCTCTGGAGATCTTCAACACCCGCCTGGATGCAGTCCTGAGTAATGTGCTCTAGGCGTTCCTGCTTAGCAGGGGAGTTGGACTAGATGATCTCTAGAGGTCCCTTCCAACTCTGTTGAATCTGTGAATCTGTTTATCCAGTCATGTGAGACTTTGGACTGCAGTACTGCATATTTCTTTTCACTAGAAATAATTAAAGAACTGTATTAAACTAACTTCTTAACTTTCTCTTAAGCAACTAAATAGAATCAGCTTCATAGGTTTTCAACTAGAAATTTGATTTTCCAAAATTTAGGTCATTCTTTTAGTTAGTTTTTGGAATTTAATCCTATTTTTCAATATCCTTTTTGAAGCATTGACATCACATCTGGCCTGTTTTCTGGTAATACTCTTTCTAATGCCGTATAATGGTAATGACAAATAGTTTCTATACTAAATTTTCTCCTGATATATTCAAGAATCATATTATCTTTCCTAATTCTTCCATTGCATAGGAAATCCATGTTCATTGCACGATCAAATATGTTTCTAGCTTCTTCCTCATTTTCCATACATTCCAGGAGATATTTCCACATTGTACTTTACCTCAAGTCCTTTACGTATGCCTGCACAGATATTGGTTGTTCCCCCAACAGATGTTGGCAAATATTGAACAAGTTTTTGGCGTGCTGCATCATTGGTTATTTGTTGCAAAGGAGCTTCTTCAGATGCATTAGAGGAAAATGTGACAATTGCAACCCAGGAACTGATTTCAATATAACAGAGCAGAAAATCCTCTGCAGCGCTATAGAGATGTCGGATGCGGTCATGCTGTATGTGAAGAAAAACGACATCCTTAGAATGCAATCTCTTCTGAAAGGCTATGACTATGAACAAAATACAGGATTTTTGAATGTTGATCAGGTTGCAATTAGAAATTGAAAACTATCTCTCATAAGATAATTCATATCTTATGAATATACGCTCAGTGGTATACAAAGCATATTCTGGCATTTGTGAAAGTGCAGCAAACTGCAGTTTACAGAAAAGATGCCACCAGGCAAAGTCCATCTTCTGATGCTAGAACTTCATTCCTAATCAAGATTTTTGTCACTTTTTTTTTTTTTGATAGCGTAATATCAATGCAAAAGGACAACACCTATGATGATGCCTGAGGAGCAGGCTAGCCTAGAGCCTAAGTATTTTGAAAATATAAACAATATTAAAATAAAAGTATAGCTATTTTAAATACAAGTATTCAAAGGGATTACTGAGAAAAAAAAAGGTTGTATTTGAAAACACTTATCTCTAGAGCTAGCTATTCTTGTAGTACTTATTTCATAATTATCATAATTATGCTTTTTTAGCATTCCATTATTATTTATTAACTGATTTAATAAAATGTACTATGATTGGTAGACACATGTATTATAAAAAGAATATAATTTATTACAGTTGCAGGTCTTTGCTGAAGATCAGTCTCAAGAACAGCTCTTGACTAGAACAGCATGTCTGGAAATAGATCTGTTGATGGAGCACTATGGGAGAATCCCACAATTATTGCATATATGCCACAACTAAAGAATTGGAGCATATACTACTTTATGTTTCTTCATGTATATTTTGGTTTAAGGTATGACTGTCAAATGTTTAAGAATATTTCTCAACATGTTTGAGCTTTTTGAATTACCTTCTTTAGATGAATAGTTTTATTTTTAGGCTTGAATTCCTGTGAGAAAAGAAACACTGAACTTGCAGTATTTTCAATGAGAGAGTAATGGTCATTGGCTCACTACAGAACTGTGGAAGAGGTAAGTTACGGATAAGAAAATGCAGAATGTCATCAAAAGAAGGTTTAGGCTGATTTTTAAAAGCTGTTAGAGGATGCATGGGGCTTTGAAGTCTATTCATGAATCATGAGATAGCTGCCTTACCTAGGCAGATAATTTTGTCATATTTACTTTAAATTTTAGAATCATTCATAACAAAAATATAATGTGAAACTCAATCTATGATACATTTTCTGCTTGGAAGAAATACAATGGCATTGTCATTCTAGGTCTGAAACAGAGGAAGGAAAGTATATAAAATTGGGATTTTACAAGCCAAAAAAAAAGACAAGTCTGGCCTACAACTCAGTATTTTTGCATGATATCATGTAGGAATTCCTAAATAAGATTACCAAGGAGAATTAGAGTAGTACTTTTTTCTTTTTTCTAAAATAATCAAGTTAATTACAGAATTGACTGATTTTTTTCTTTTGCAATTTTTTCTTACATTTTTTGCTAAAAATTGCTTATAAAATAAGTATTCGTACCACTGACATGCTTCCAGAAACATCCAGTACTAAGGCAAACGCTCTGTCTTGGGTCTGCAGTAGTGTGAAGGTAGTCTCAAAGGGGGGTGCAGGAGCATTTAGAACAACTGAGTTGCGATAGTCGTCAGATTCCATAATTACTTCCCACGTGCTTTTGTAGTTACATATCTCGTTCTGCATATTTGGAGCCTCACTATTGTGAGTGTTTTTATCACAAAATTCAACCACCTAAAAAGTCAGATAAATAATTCTGAAGCCAACAGTATAAGCATAAGAAAATATCTCAGAAAATATGACGTTTTTGGTGGGGCACAGGACAAATGGAGGTGTTGTTCTTCAGTGAATGGCCTCTGTGCCATGGTACCTGGCCAGTCAGGATCTTAGAAAAGGCAAACAAAGAAAGTGCTCCCAAAGAACTTATCTCAGATTTTACATAAATACAAACCTATTGTGACATGCAGAAACAAAGCTTTCAGTCTGTGAGTACTGAGGTCCTTGGAGTGACTGATTCATGGAAGTCCTACTAGATTTAAGCCTACTAACATAGGTAGTGTAGCTGAACAGCACGTGTAATTTAGCAGCCTGAATATTTAACCAACTTCTTGGTTTAAGCTGATGGTCTTGAAGCAGTTCCTGTAAGTTTTTCTTGAGTAGCATAAGGAAACATGCAAAACATACAAAGTCAGGACTTTGAGAGAACGAGGAAATAATTTTTTAGATGTCCAAGGATGTCCATGGCATATTGCTGAGGGAAGGCCATGAGGCTGAGGGGAGACCTTATCGCTCTCTACAACTACCTGAAAGGAGGGTGTAGAGAGGTGGGTGTCAGTCTCTTCTCCCAAGACACAGGCGATAGGACAAGAGGAAATGGCCTCAAGTTGCACCAGGGGAGGTTCAGATTGGATATTAGGAAAAATTTTTACACTGAAAGCATTGGAATGGGCTGCCCAGGGAAGTGGTTGAGGCACCACCCCAGGAGGTATTCAAAAGACAGGTTGACATAGTGCTTAGTGACATGGTTTAGTGATGGTGGTTTTGTTGTTGTTGTTTTGGTTTGGTTTTTTTAATTTTTTTTTTTTAATCAGAGTTAGACTGATGGTTGGACTAGATGATCTTAAAGGTCCCTTCCAACCTAGACAATTCTATGATTCTATGATTGCTGTAGGTTAACACCAGTGAGCAGATAAGCACCACACTTCCTGCCCCTCCCCAGTAGGACAGAGAAGAGGAAAGAAAGAATAGAAGAAAAAAACTTTAGAGTCAAGATAAAACAAACAAAAAAGCAAAAAACCCTTTTTTAATAAGTGAAGGATAAGTGAAAAAGAGAGAAGAAACAAAAAAAGTCATGCAAAGACTATGAGTTACCACCTCCCATGGGTAGACCAATGCCCAGCCAGTTCCCAAGCATAAGTTAACTAACCCTCCTAAAACCCCCTTTTTTCCTTTTAATGCTGAGCATGACTTTATGTGGTATAGAATATCTCTTAGGTTAGTTCAGGTCATCTGCATGATTGTGTCCCCTTCCAGCCTTCTGCGCACCCCCCGGTCTATTCACTAGGTGGGGCAGGGTGAGAAACAGAGGCAGCCTTGATGCTATTCAGCTAAAGCTAGAACATTAGTGTGATATTGGTATTGTTTTGGTCAAAAATCTGAAACAAAGTACCATATGATCCATTATGAAGAAAATTAGTTGCATCCTAGCCAGGTCCAGTACACCCATAAAGTTCTTGGAAAAAGCTTGCCCAAAGAAATAAGGTCAATAGCTGGAGGAATTGTGATCCTGTACCACAGACATCTATCCTGCAGGGAGACTGTCTGTCCTGCTAATCCCTGTCCCAGCACACTCTGCCAGACACTGGAACAGTACAAAACAGGCATGAAGAGGCTGACCTAGTTGTCCTGGCTGCTTTCAAGAGAGGTGGGCTGCTGCTTCTGTGTTAGGGCTAGACAGAGAGGCCTAATTGCTCTGCAATGGAGTGTAATAGAGCTAATCAGGTAACACAGTTCAGGTGCCAGTTTACATAAGGAGTGATGAAAAGCTACAGTTTTTGATCTTATGGACAAGGCATTTGTCATTCTATACTTCATTTTTATGCGGTTGACCTGATTCTCCAAACATGGAGCAAGAAGAATGCTGAGACTGAAGTACTTCTCACCCTTATTGACAGGAAGCAGCTGTTAAATCATTTCCAATAGTCCTTTGTCTTCCTTTTTTAACAGATTTCAATAGAAAAAATTCTCCAGAAATAACTGACTAGACCCCAAATGTTACTAAACTCTCAGTCCAGAAAGAAATAGTAATACTTACAGGACGTATGCTTTGCATCCACATAACAGAACATGAGACATTTTGTGGTATATCTGGAATAAATACACATCCTTTTTCATATAACTGACCATCGTATCTACAGTCTCTTGCCTCACACTTGTCTCCACTGCACTCTGGAAAAATAGATCTGCCAGTCACACTAGCTGGACAGCTAAGGGAAGAGAAGACAGGCAGGACTGGTTAAGAACCCATATATAGTCTGTAACTGCTTATATATTTGAATTTTGGCTGCCCAAAGCCAAACTGCTGTTGACACAGCACTATACTAGACACTGCACAAGTACAAAAGTAGGCTGTCTCTGTGCCTCACAGGGTCCTCATACTAATCTAGAAATAGTTAAAATCATAAAACACTTGCGGTCTTTTGTGATCTTCCTTGTGATAATTACAGACTATGCAGGAAAGATCTTGCTAGTAGTTGCAGTAAAAAAGACTGTATTGGTATGCCTGAGCTGGGAAAAAAGGCAAGCCTGAACTAATTCTCTACATCCATTCAGTTATTGTCCCTCTTTGTAGGAGCTGTTTAAATTCACAATGGTTTCAGCAGGCAGTTTTAGTGTTGTTGATAACTGCTCTTTAATAAAATTATATTAAATAAGTATGAAAGAAAGAGTGGCTGAAGTCTGCAGTTGCAACAGAGCACAAGGTTATCCAGCCTCCTCTCCTGTGCCTCTTACAAAACCGCACTGAAGGCAGCTGTGGTTTTCTGGGCTGCAAAGCAGGCAATAGATGTTGCTGACTAAGCATCTTTTAATCATATGAACAGGTCATGGTCACTCTACAAACTCAGCGCAGATGACGAGAATATTGAAAACATTATTGAAATGTTTAAGCCTGTGTAATGTAAAAGCAGAAATATGAAAAAAAAAAATACCTTGTTGCTTCAACACTTGCTTCTTTTTTAGAATTTCTAGACACATAAAAAGGCACGTCATTATTATATTCATCGAACACGCCCCACCTCAAATGAGCCCATTCGTGGACAAAAACTCGACCTGTTGAAAAAGAGTAGCACATGCACATTCTTAATGCAACTGTTTAAAAGCTAATCAGTGTTTTACTTAGACATTGTAACAATTTAAAATAATTCTTATCTGAGGTAATACAGGAAAATTATGAAATATATAAGCAATTGGGATAATACTTTTTCCTTGAGGTAAAGCTGGGAAGGCATCAGTTTAGCAACCAGATCTGGAATTTTTATTCATATTTGACTCTCAGAAAAGCAAGAACTGTTGTAGAGGCTTTCTCCGAAGTTAGTAAAAGTCACCTTAGGAAATTCAGATTTTGTGAGGTTTCTGTCCCACAGAGCGGCAAACCTTATATTTTTGACACAGTGTAGTACAAAATTGGATACGCAAACACTAGATAGTTTATTTAGTAAATAGTCATAAAAGGAAAGCTACTGCTAGTGGCAGTAGTTACGTGCAAAGAAATATCCATTTAAGATTTTCAAAGGGATGAACAACTTCTGGATCCACTGTTTGAATATTTAACTTCAGAAATTTCACAGGCATTAACTACTTCTGAAAAATATTTCTCTCAAAGTTCTTTTCATTTTAGCAAGCAAGCTAAAGTACCCAAATTACCCAAATTCATTAATCACTGAGAGAAGTCTTGGTCATTTCAATCAACAAACAGGCAATAGTAATATTACCTTTTTCCCCATAATCTGTAGTCAAACTGTCATTTAACAGGAAGTTAGGTGTGAAATGGATGTATTGTCCTTTCTCCTTACATCCTCCATATTGTAAGGTATAAGGATCATCTACATGTTTCATATAATGGTCTGCTATGATGACATCTGCCTGAAAAAGTAAGGCAAGAGTTATACATAACAAGGGTGTAGAGAAGAGTTCGATGATTCTTGTTGAATAAATTCAGTCCTGCAATTTTTTTTTTTATTCTATAAACACTCTCAACACTTTTCAGTAAGAACTTCCAGGGTTAGTCCTAAATTTTGCTGTGATTTGTAATGTAGCCTTATCAGTCGGTATAGCTTTTCCTTGTTCTTCTAATCATAAAGAGTTCTCTAAATCATACCTTATCATATGATTCTGTTTTTAATCTTGAATACTTGGTGTCTTTCTTCCACGTTTTAGGAATTATAATTTTTACAGACTTGAAGAAAAATCGATGTTCTGTCATTTCAAACAAGTAATTAGAAGCAGTTTTAATCATGTTCTACAGAATGAAAGAAAATAAAATATTAATATTAAAAATTTGATTGTATATGCAATTAATAATTTAGGCTTATAAAGAAACAGCATCACAGGAAAGTAGAACTAAGCACATAGCACAAAACTAAGAAATTATTAAAATCTTCACTAAGAAAGGAATAAACAAAGAAGCCAAAGACTAAGCTGTAATTCTTGGAATCTCTCACCAGTTCTATGAAATTGCTCTTAATCAGAGATTATGATAAAATTCACACTCCAGCCTGCATATGAGATAAAAACTATTAAATACAAGGATTTTACCCTTAAATTAATACTGGCCTGACAGCAAGTGTGGGCAAGATTCAACACTGCACCTGCTTTTCTTTTTTCTGACTAATGTCATCATTTTTCTTTCAGATTCACTGTTGCACATTTCTTCTTATTTGTATTACAGCAACTATGGTGCCATTACTTTCCTTTCCTCTTGCTCTTTTACCACCTTTCTTGAAGTGGAGGCATGAGAAAAGGTATTCCCTTTCTTTATTTTTGTCTCCACTAAGTGTTTAGTGGGAAAAAAACAAAGGAGGGAAGTAAAATCTGTCCCATAGGCTCTTCATAAACTAAGAAACAAGCTGTGACAGAACCTTTGGAATCAAATATCCATGTTATGCATACATAAAATTCAGCTAAATGTGATTTCTTGAAGAGATTCATTTTGCCAGGAGTGATAGTGAGTGCTAACCCATGAGAAGCTGAACAGTGTGCCACTATGTCATGTGCCATTTCAGCTGTCCCCATGCCACCCCTTGCCTGCTCTGCAGGTAGAACAGAGCAATTTTAACTAGCTCAAGGGAACTGAAAGAATGTTCTAAGAGCAAGTTCTCATAAGGTCAGTTATAATGTGAATTTAATATATGGTAGGTATCTCACAGTAACAGTAACTGTCACTTGTACACGTCTACCCTAAAAAACACTCAGTGGTTTGTCCCTTAAAGAAAATGGAGTGATCTAAACTCTACTTATTGTTAAAGGGGACAGTCAGTGACTGATGCTAAAAAGCAAACTATCACTTTTACTTCATGTAAACTTCATGCAAGATGAAAGAAAGCTGGAAATGTTAAAAAATCTATGTCTGACATATGGATCATGTCCTTTGTACTTGAGATTACATGGAGCTGAGTTAATACTACATAAGGGTCTAGTATGCATTAGACATACTGCAGATCCTGGGCATTTGTCAAAAGTCCCATTCAGCAGGTTTTCTCTAAAAGGATTTCACTTTGTAGTCAAACAATTTCTTTGCTTTGAGACCTGGCCAGCATCCTATTCTAGGCAAATTTGTCCATTGAGGCATCTGTGTGGATTGCAATAAAAGCTAACCCCAGAAAGGCCACTAAACCTAACCTACTTATTTCTTTTTCCTTTACAATTTTTAACAGAACATTATGAGACACACTAGCTAATGACAAAAAGTAGTATAATCAATGCATATTAAACAAGCATTCAGATTATGTTCTTTCAGGTAAACATAATTAAATATTCTTACCATTGTGTTCAGGATGATGTTGGCATCTTCTGGCACCTGGGGATCAATTGCAACAACCAAATCCTCATAGCCGTTCTCATTTAGCCATACCATCGAACCTTTTGCCACATTCAGGAGCTGAAAAGACATCAAAAATATCAAACACCTAACCACCCCCATTACTTGTCTCTGTCTGTGAGGATCTTGGTTAAAAAAGCGATGGCTTATCAGTCTTATTTACGTGACCGCCTACAGGGCGTGAGAAGACTTCATTATTGTAAGCCAGCATAGTTTGCCTCTCCCATACGAGTATGTAGAGTCCCAAGCCCATCTTATATTGTTACACAACCTGGGATAGTTTGCTTCTTCCCATCTGAGTATGTAGAGTCCCAGGCGTGGCTTATCTTATTGTCATAGTAACCCAAGGTCCTTCGCTTCCCCGCCATTGCACGGCTGCCAACGTGATGGCCAGATGCTGATCTCGGCTTTCGGACAACAGGATCTGCATTACATCAGCAAGCTTCCTAATGGGCCAAACAGGACATTGCATATGTGTGACATGCTAATCAGTGCAAGTTTTATTATCCACCCCTGTGGTGCTCTCACTTGAGCTTCACTCCCAAGCAGACCTCCGCTGTGTCAGGTCCCCTTTTTGATTAGCACCAGTGTCCTGGGGCTCCCACCGTGGTAACGCTAAGCTTTCCATAAAGTCAAAGCTCCCACTTGCTGTGTTGTGCCCCCTCTCTGAGGGATTTACATAAGTGCTCTTCACTCCTTTTTGTTGAAAAGAGGTGTAAATTTGCAACAAGACACTGATGTTCTGTGCAAGTACAGTTCACTGGATATGTTGCCTGCATTTAGTTATGTGTTAATTTTAGGAGGAAATACTTGATATTTTATTGTGAACTAAAAACCACAGTTTAATTTCCTTATGCCTCTTCAGCTGATCTATGCTCTGCTATTCATTTTAGAAGAGCAAAATAATTGCAAAAACATAACTGGAATTTCCTGGGAAAAAATCTGAACAGTGCAATAACTACATAAAACAGAAGTGAAACAATAGAAAAAGTAATATTAGTGAGATAGTAAAATGCTGATAAGTTCTGTATACAATATTTGGTATGTAAAATCTCCCCTTTTAAATGACATTGTTTGCCTTCAGATTAATAACCATCCCATTTGGAATAAAATGTGTTTTTCTTGAGTGGGAACAGTTTGTCAAGCAAGCCAGATTACTCTGTGTGGCTGTCCTATCCCTGCTCATCACTTCTCACTTCATACTCGAAGAAGCTTGGCCAGAAGTGACTTTATATTTTATTCCAATTCCTTGATAAAGTATTTAATAGCATCGTGCCTATCACTGATTTGCAATCCTTTGAGAAATGTCTATTATATGTTGATTCCCTACCTGCTACCTTTTGAAATCTCTCAGTTAGGTAGTTCCTGATGTGTTACGGAGGTGCTTGGTTAATCCCACATAGTACTACATTTTGAATTGGACTTTCATGTAGTAATCAGCTCACAAATATCTCAGGATATAACTATATTGTTAGTTAAAGTTGTAATAGCATTAAAATAATAAAAATTGAATAAATGTGGTAGTGATTGACACTGATTATATTTCCATCCTTTAATTAATTATTGATTGAATTCTGTATCAGCTTTTCTATTATTTTTGTGGAACAGATGTTAAACAGATTTTCCAGTAATTTTGCCAGTCATCCCCTCTACCTTTTTAAAAAGTACTATGTCTTCCTGGTGATGTTGTAAGAGTCACTCACAATCGAGAGAGCAACCTGCTGCTGCAGGTCTTAAGCAGTTCTTTTAAAATTACCGTGTGAAATTTGTCCAGGCACATGCATTTAAAAGTACTTCAGGCTGAAGATTTACCTCCATCTGTTTTCCTACTGTATCAGAAAATAACTCCTGATGGTCATGGTATGAAATTATGTCATCTCACTTTTTCTGAAATTCTTCTGTGTGTGGTTTGGGGTTTTTTTTCTTACCAACATGAAATAATGATTGTTTTCAGTTTGTCCTAAGCAGTCACTGAAGCCTTGGAAATAGTAATGACTAATTTCTTTTTAAACACCTCCGTGCTACTGGTTAGTGTAACTTTTCAATTTACCTTCTCAGCCAGCATGCTCAGGTGATGGAGGGGAAGTATTTACAAAAGCAATGTTATATAAATTGCCTCTTAGTTCCAGTCTCACTTGTTCTGATTTCATAACTTGCAGCTGAAAAGATAAATAATAGAAGATATTGTCATGTGTGTTATCTATCTTTCAAACTTTTGATCTTTCAAAACACTTTCATTTCACAACACTTTCAAAATACTACTTACTTAGTATCAGTTTCATTAGTAACTTCAGCTACTGGCAAAAATAAATGCAGCATGGTGGACAGATCTGCAAAAAACTCGATTACCTATACTGAGTGCTTGAATGATTAAATTTCTACAGCACAACACAGAAATGGATAGATGATAGCAGTCATCATGAACCCGCACTGAAGTTTCTAAGTATTTCTGACTTCACTGAATTTGACTTTACACTAAATGAAGTAAAATTCCTATTTCTTGTCCAAATTTGATGTTTCTTTCCACTCTTTCCTTACATTCACAGAGCATATGGATCTCTTCTATGAATAGAAAACTACTACAATGTAGTAAAAGTGAGCCTTCCATCAAAATTGGAAGAAGCTCTTTCTAAAAACATATTGGCTAATTCCATTTAAAATCTTCGCAAGAGCAGAGCAAAAATAAAGCCCTGGAACCACTGCACAAAATTCCTACTGATGTTAGTGAGATTAAATTCCATTACAGATGCTGTGTTTGGTGACATGTATCACACTGAGTTACTAGAGTAGCACATTTAAGTCATTTATAGTTGACAAAAATTTAATTAATGATGAAGAATGAGCAATGTTGAGTCTTCAGTTTCTGCTACAAAGCACAGACAAAAAATGACCTGGCACTTGTACAGGTGCTTCTGGATAGAATAAAATACAGTTGATAAAGGCTGGGAGCTCACCTAAAATGGCCACAGAAAATGTATTCATTTTGCAGTTTCACCTTGTGCAGGAGGCAGGATAGCAAGCCAAAAACATACCTGGGCCTTCATCAAAATAAGTTTCTCAGACAGTCCGTGATAAAATGACCTTATCATCTATTCTGGTGTCGGGATCAATAATTTTACATGGTGGAAACACATCAGCCTTAGGTCCCATTGGAACTGCAGATATTGTGAGGGAGCTTCTTGCAGCTGTACTATGGAAACATCCTCTTCTTATCTGAGTATATTTTTTAATAGCTGATGGTCTTGATGGGTTCATCTTGATTTTACCTAAAGAATTAAAAAATGCTGATTAATTTTTAACTATATATATAATCTATATGCATAGTATGCAGGTGACCTGAACTTCACCTCATTTATATGATTTTAAATCTCAATCTCTTCCATTAACCTCAAGTGAGTCCCATACTTTCTACTGCAATAGCTATTTCTTTACAGTTTCAAGAGTGCTAATTACTAAGAAAGCTAATATGAAGTTGAAGTAACTGTTACTTGCTATAAGATAATTACAGGGGAGTTTAATTTACTAAAACTTCAACACTTTTAATTTAAGATGACTGAGTATAGTACTCTAGTTATAGAATCACAGAATCATATGGGGTTGGAAGGGACCTCTGGAGATCATCTAGCCCAATCCCCCTGCCAAATTGGGTCCACCAAGAGCAGGTTGCACAGGAACGTGTCCAGGCAGGTTTTGAATGTCTCCAGAGAAGGAGACTCCACCACCCCCCTGGGCGGCCTATTCCAGTGCTCTGCCACCTCAAAGTAAAGAAGTTCCTCCTCATGTTTAGGTGAAACTTCTTATATTCAAGTTTGCACCCATTTCCTCTTGTCCTATCCCTGGGCACCACTGAAAAAAGACCAGCCCTGTGACTGCCTCTTGACACCCTCCCTGTAAGTATTTATAAGCATTGATCAGATCCCCCCTCAGCCTCCTCTTCTCTAGACTAAAAAAAACCAAGTCCCTCAGCCTCTCCTCATAAGAGAAATGCTCCAGGCCCCTAATCATCTTTGTAGCCCTCTGCTGTACCCTCTCCAGCAGTTCCCTGTCCTTCTTGAACTGGGGAGCCCAGAACTGGACACAGTACTCCAAATCGGGCCTAGTTAATTAACCTACAGTTATTCTTTTCACAGACACAACACAAATCCTGTCTATCTGTATTACACAGATACTGCTCTATTATAGCTCTTTACACTCTACTTTAAATATTCTTCTGGACAATACTGACTTTTTGGGGTTTGAAAAGTGTTGAAAACTAAACAACTCTTAGCTGGGCTGTTGTTGCTCTAATGCCTGCTCATAGGATCTATGAAGGGACTTGATGTATACAGGTGCTGGAATACATAGCCGCACAATTTTCTCTGCATTACTTTGCTGTACTGTTTTCTGCATGACCTGGTACAGACACAACTTGACTCCATGGCATTGCAGTTTGTGGCATGATTGCTTTTTTTGCTTGGATGTAAACCTTCAGGCTGTATCTGCCATTCTCAGGGAAAGCAAACAAGTACTTGGAATAGATCCCATCATTCTTAACCATGTCACAACCTAGATATAAAAATGACATAAATTAACATCAAAGAAAAATGGTTGTACTTATTTTTCTAGCTTTCCAGATTCGTTTATCTAGAATATAAGAATAACAGGAAAATTATTCTCTGATATCCAAACTGTGCAGCTCCTCTGTTTTTGATGCTATGTTAAAACTGTTAGTGAAGACTGCAGTCTGAAGCTGATGCCTTTTTGTGCTGTGTTTTAACTCAAGGAAATGCTAATTTCTTAGCAAAATCATCTATTATTTCATTAGAAAGCTAAAGAATATATTATTTTCAAAATCTGTACAATTTTTAATTACTTCCCATGTGCTTCTGTAGTCACACATTCGATTCTGCAGATTGAGTGCTTCTCTGTTCTTGTTATGCTCATTATAGAATGATAAAGGAATAGACAAAAATCAGAAGTAAGCATCAAAAGAGTAACAAATAAAAATAGAGATGGAAATAAATCTTCACTGCTGATTTATGTATTTGGGACATCAGCTGATGAAAAAGTTCATTTTGCTTTAATAATGCATTAGAGTTTATTTACTTACATAAAAGTCGAAATAAATGTTACATCTCAAAAAGGAGGATATAGCAAATTTTATAACAGTATGTTTCATTGAAAGAAATCTGTTCTTACATTTGTACTTACAGATTATAAACTTTGCATACATATATTAATGACGATTCTGCAGTTTGATTTTTTTTCAGAAATAAATGCCCATCCTTCCTTAAAAAGCTGTGTTAACCTATTAACAACACAATTAGGAATTTTTTTCATAGAATCGATCAGTAAGATCAGAGAAACACCTACGGATAAAACAGAATACATTTCCACTTAAGAACTCTACCTGAATATACTGCTGACATTAATGGTGCTAGGAGTGTAGTGTGCACTCTGCCCGCATAAAAGTTATCCCTGTAAAAATATATGAATATATATTGCAAAGTGACACAAAGAATAATAAGCAATTTGTTTACTTCTCCATCACTTTGGTCTATTGCCTGACAAAAAATATTACAGTAACAGGTTTAAAGTTTGCAATTGCAGAAGTAGTCTTATTAATTCAGTAGTTAACACTTCCAAATGCTGCTGCACCCTGTAAAATGCCTGTTAAATAGCATTCTGGTTTACCATACGAACAAGCATTTGGGCAGTGAGTTGCAGGTCAAATATGCTGTAGTAACACTTGGTTCCTCCAGGTCCATTGGCCACATGGACAAAGAGGAAAAGCAGATAGTGAGCCAGGCACTCCCGCAGTGGTGAGAGCATGGGGTGAAGCTGTGCAGAGGTAGCAAAGATAAAAAAAAAGAGTCTGAAGCAAGAGAGACCCAGAAGCTAAACAGGAAAGCCCCAAAATTGCAGTGTACTTGGAGAAGGAAGAGGTGAAAAGAACGGAAAAGGCTTAGACAAACAGAGTGAGCAGGGGGGATTCCTGTATCAGCACCATTTCCCCTCCGGTGACAGAGCACAGAAGTGCTTAAGTTTCCGGTGTCAGTTCAGAATAAAGTCATGCCCCCGAACACCGCCAAACTATCAACCACAAAAATGTGTGAAGATGAATACAGAAATATAGTGGTTTGAGTGGGAAAGGGAGGCTACAGGGGTGCCTTCTCTGAGAAGCTGCTAGAAGCTTCCTCCATGTCTCATAGAGTCAATGCCAGCAGGATACAAGATGCACCCACCACTGGCCAAGGCCGAGCCCATCAGCAGTGGTGATAGCGCCTCTGGGATAACGTGTTTAAGAAGGGGGGAAAAGTTTCTGTGCAACAGTAACCAAAGAGAGGAGTGAGAATATGTGAGAGAAACAACTCTGTAAACACCAAGGTCAGTGAAGAAGGAGGGAGAAGAGATTGCTCCAGGTGCCAGAGCAGAGATTCCTCTGCAGCCCATGGTGAAGCCTATGGTAAGGCAGGTTTTCCCTCTGCAGCCCATGGAAGTTAATGATGGAGCAGATGTCCACCTGCAGCCTGTGGAGGACCCCATGCCGGAGCAGGTGGATGTGCTGTGACCCTGGACGAGGCTCCTGGCAGGACCTGTGGAGAGAGGAGCCCATGCTGGAGCAGGTTTGCTGGCAGGATGTGTGACCCTGTGGGAGACCCACACTGGAGCAGTTCATGTAGAACTGCAGCCCGTGGGAAGGACTCATTTTGGAGAAGTTCGTGCAGACCTGTCTCCTGCAGGAGGGACCCCACATTGGAGGAGGGGAAGTCCTCCCCCTGAGGAGGAAGGAGCAGCAGAGACAACGTGTGATGAACTGACCACAACCCCCATTCCCTGTCCCCCTGCACCACTCGGAGGAAAGAGGGAGAGAAAAACTGGGAGTAAAGGTAAGCCCAGGTAGAAGGGAGCGGTGGCGGGAAGGTATTTTAAGATTAGGTTTTATTTCTCATTATCCTACTCTGATTTGATTGGTCCTAAATTAAATTAATTTTCCTCAAGTTGGGTCTGTTTTGCCTGTGATGTTAATTGGTCAGTAATCTCCCTGTCCTTGATCCACGAGCTTTTTGTTATAATCTCCCCTGTCCAGTTGAGGAGGGAGTGGTAGAGCGGCTTTGGTGGGCACCTGGTATCCAGCCAGGGTCAACCCACCACAAGAGAAAATCACATGATCTATTAATAAAATAGGAAAGATATTTAATAAGGAGCAAAATAAGGACTAAATGAAAAAGGCATACCTAAAATTTTATAAAAACAGACCAGTCAGGTTTCTAAAACCGGCCACAAATGGCTTGTAGAAGGAGGAAAAGGCTGGACTAGCTTGTAACTTTAACCTGATTCTGCCCAGTTGCATAGAAATGTCTGT